>DVQH01000098.1:0-46862 GCA_018231625.1 Papilio phestus
ACTTTCACTGTACCTTAACGACAATGACCACTGACTTTTCATGAGTTTGAGGGCAAACTGTAATAAAATAAATAATAAACAAGTATAAATGAGATGTTTTACTAGAATCAGAAATATTCTACTCAAAAAGAAATGATTTATTTTTACTTGGTTCGTTTAATAAAAGTAGTTCTTCAAGAATAGTTTAATAATTAAATTTTCAATAATAAAGTTTTATAACTATGTATCTAGTTTTGTAGGTCTTATTTTTATACATTTTTTTCAACACAAAAAAAATAAAATTCAACAAGTAAAATCAATCGAATCTTAGTGGGTGGTCTTCGAATCGAGAAAGATTGCATTACAAAGCGAATTTGCTGACATATGTTTTAGTTTTATTATAGTATTTCCCTCTTATGAGGAGATTGAGTTTTGGGGAAAATATTGGTTGATTTTATTATTAAGTGTATGTGTGACGAAACAGAAACTCTCTTTCCCACCGCTCTCTCTCTTTCCCCCGCTCTCTCTCTCTCTCTCTCTCTCTATGCTTTTCTCCTCTCTCGTTCGGTGAGAGCCAACTCTGGCAAGTGATCGCTTGCATGAGGAGAAGAGCGGTGACGTGTACCCGTGACGCATGCGCTCTAGCTGAGCTGATAGGAATGACGATGGTTGGGGTGGGATCGGGTGTGTGTGAGTGTATCCTCGCCGGAACCTCAACTTGCCCGGCTCAGGCCTCGAACTCGAACAATAGACAGGCTTAATTTTACCACAATCATTGATGCACATCAAACTATGGCTTGCTTAAGAATTAAGTTGAGAACAAACATTGGGAAAAAGTCGGTGGACTTGACAACATCGCGCGCGCGATGCAAACTCGTCTGGCATAGTTTCGGTGCGCGTGGACCAGAATTCCGTTATGGTTCTTCGAGATACGATGATCGGTGACCACTTGATCAGAGGTAATCATTGACACCCATGGTTGATTCGATCCAAGTGCCAAAGGAACATGACTCAGGTGATGTAAATGAATGGTCAGTTGATTGAATGGGGTCGAGTGTTGATTTCCAGAGAGGGATTATTATTATTTTCTCTTTCTCTCATCTGTCAACGACTCCACGCACCACGTGGTCACGTGGATGCCATGTGCTCACACCACACTAGCCCAAGCCTTTTCCACTTGGTGTCAAGATGCCCTTCAGTGCCATTTCTCAAATGGTTTGACTTGTACATCTCACCCACACACATACACCACTTCTCTTGGGTCACTGCCACACCCACCTAGGTTAAATTATACCTCGAGAAAGCTCTTAAACAAAACGTAAACCAACTGCAAACTTTGCATAACTCGACCAACGTAAAATCGTCGGTATTTAATAATTTTTAAATATAATCTTCATATTGGATAGCAAACCTTCCCCAAACAATAATTTTTGTTTATCCTTAATTCTGAATCGGGTTTTGACCTTATTCCTGGTGCCTAGTGTCCGCTAGGTCCTTTTCAAAGGGTCATCTTTGGTGAGGTGAGAAAAGATTGTTTTCTCATTGACCCACCGGGTGATTCCGTTCACTTCCTTTGGTGACCGGATGTGGGTGTGTCCAAGTGGGTGTGTAAGTGGGTGTGGGGGCCCTCAAGGTGAGCCTCTGTGCCGGGCAGGGCGAAGAGCATGAAAGACGAGTGTGGGCAGAGTCGGGCGCCGAGTTGAGTCGAGCCAGTTCATCAAACACACAGCGCTCTGAGAGACGACACGTCTCGAGCGCGCCTTTCTCCTCTCTTTCCACCGTGCCGCTAGCGGTCTACTCTCTGCATGTATGTGGCCTCACCACAGGACAGACCACATTACAGTGAGTGGTGCCACTACTACGGCTTAATCCACTTTCTCTGCCATTAGACTCGTTGGCTCGGTGGCTCGTTGTGTGTGTGTTGTGTGTATGTGTGTTGTGAGTTGTGTTGTCTCACTGCGATCGGCCCTCTTTGCCTCGACTCTCATTCTCCCAAACTGGTCTCTCGACTCTAAATTTGCTTTCTTGGCACAGCCTGCAAGGTAACCCTGCAAAGTTCATTCCTTGACCCAGCTCACCATCTATTAGTAGGGTTGCTCTTTGTCATCTTCTCACTGCAGTGGCTCATTCACTCGCCCGCCCATTGTGTTCGATGTGACGCATAATGTCCTGAGCACATTCCGCATCTGGTCTCTCGATTCGCATTGCATCACTCAACTTGTGTGAACTATCTTGGCACTTTTGCTAGGCTAAGACTCATCCGTTCGTCATCATGGCGGACGAAGAAGAGCGTCTGCGCTCTGAACTCTACTACCTCGTATTAAGATTCCTAGAGCGAGGTCCGTGCGTTGAGGCAGCCAATGCTTTGCGTGAGGAACTTGAAAGACATCAGCTGTTACCAGAACGCTATGATCACATTCGCTCTAGCAATGCTCGGAGCATCTTGAATCAAGTACGCGTAGATTACCCTCACATCACTACGGATCACTTGTTCCAGTCTTTGAGACAAGGATCACTAGCTTTGCAACAACTCAATCCTGTGCCGGTCCGAGCTCCCGCTTCGTTTCTTGGTGCTGGTGGGTTCTCCATCACACGACCTCTTTCGAGAAAGAAGCCTTGCACAATTCTTGATCAAGGGCCTTTGAACGTACAGAAATTATCGGTGGTGCAGCAGTCGAACCACGTTAACAAGGCTCCTCTTTTGCACTCGGCTCGATTCACCAGTGTCTATCCAAGCAGTATTGTCACTTCGTTGATCTCACGCGAAGTAGCGGGATACAAACCAATTTCTCACTTAATCCCGCCTATGACATACAGAAATTATATCACCTACTCGCGTGTCTTGGGTCATCTAGCCGCTGTATATTGCGTCACTTTTGACAAGACTGGTCGCTACGTGATTACTGCTGCCGATGATCATCTGATCAAGATCTGGTCTGCCACCGACGGACGACTGATGGCCAGTCTTCGCGGTCACCAAGGTGAAATGACCGATCTAACTGTTAGCCCGAACAATTCGATGCTTGCCTCCGGTAGTAATGACAAGATGGTTCGTGTGTGGTGTCTTCGTACCACAGCCCAAATTACTGTTCTTCAAGGCCACACCAATCACATTACTCAGGTATTTAATATTATCTAACTTCAAGCATCAGTTTATTTATAATTTTGATTTGTCTTTACAGGTTAAGTTTTGTCCCATCATGCACAAAGAATCTGCCGAGGAAGTAGATGGAAAACCAGTTGAAATGAAGTCGTTTTTGGTTTCAACTTCAAACGATGGCACAGTTTGTTTTTGGAAATACAACTCGACTCTCAACAAATTCGATTCACAGCCGATTCGTTTTGACGAAAAGCGCAAGAATAGTACTCAGATTGTTTGTGGCGATTTTTCGGCTGGCGGCACCTTTCTGGCTACAGGCGCTAGCGATGCCTATCTTGTGGTGTATCACGTCTCGGCTCCAAATGGACCCACTAAGGTTCTTCAGATTGAGCAGCACACTAACTCGGTGGACTCGATTGTCTTCAGTCACTTTTCGATGCGCTTCTTGTCGGGCAGCCACGATGGCACTGCTTACATTTGGAACTTTGAGAAGCAGAACTGGAAGAGTACTAAACTAGAGTTGACTGAACGTCTCCCGGATTGTCCTGACATTCCTCCGGATGACTTAACTCGCAAGTTACGTGTTCTGATGGTAGTGTGGACCTCGGATGACCGGTACGTTGCCACCGCCCTCAGCGACAACTCAATCAAAGTTTGGAATGCAAAGTCCGCCAAACTTTGCCATGTTCTCTACGGCCACCAACAAGAAATTTACTTAGTTGAGGCGCATCCACTCGATGGTCGCATAATTCTTTCTGCTGGCCACGATGGTCTGGTCAACCTCTGGGATGTGGTCACTGGTGTTAATATCCAGAGGCATTACCTTCACATTAACGATCAAGGTGCAGTTGGTGTATTTGATTGCAAGTTCTCTCCAGATGGCATGATGTTTGCCTGCACCGATAGTCATGGCTATCTCACTCTTTTTGGACTATCCCAGAATGACATTAATTATGATAATTTACCTAAAGAGATGTTCTTTCACACTGATTATCGGCCACTTACTCGAGACCAGAACCAGTACGTGGTGGATGAGCAAACTCAGTCGGCACCTCATCTTCTCCCGCCACCTTTCCTGGTTGACATCGATGGCAATCCCTACCCACCCGAAAAGCAACGTTTGGTGCCTGGCAGAGAACATTGTACCGAAGGTCAACTTATTCCTTACATTGCTGACAACTTTGCTCCTGGTGAAGCTCTCCTTGCTGAGAGTGATGAACAACGCGAACAGAGACGGGTCAACGCGATTGATGCTCGAATCCAAGAGATAATAGCCGCTAATGATAACCAAGCCCGAGGAGGGCCAAATGAGCCAGACCGAAACGTGGCCAATCGACGCGACGGAGACGTGGAAGGCGTGCGTCACTCTGCTAACTTTATTTCAAGTGATCGCAACAGACTGCCTATGTGGTACCGACGACCTTTGGTGGCTCCCTTCAAAGAACACCACTTGGAATTGATGCGTCGCAAACAGAGGGTTAAGACCGAGGAGGAGGAGGAGTACTACGAGGTGGAACGTAAGAAGCGACCCGATGTGCAAGACATCATCTCAATGAAAGTAGCCACACAACAGCAACGTTTCACGCGCCATAAGAAACGTTTACTGCAACAGAGACAGGGTGTTCGCGCTCGACTCTCGGTCCGCATTGGCACCGGACTCGCCGATCCATTTGATGAGGACATGTTTGAAGATGCTAACGATGAAGACTTTACTGGCGACGAACAGTCCAGCAGCTCTAGTGATGATGATGATTCTGACGAGTCGGACTGGAACTCGCCTACCACTTCGAATACTCGCAAACGTCGTCGTAATTCGAGTGGTAGCGAACAGGAGCAAGAACATGAGGCACCTGGGCCCTCTAGACACCGTCGCACCAATGAAGAGAGCTTGAATCCTTTTCAAAATGGTCATTTCGAAGAGATACAAATGCAAGACAAATTCCGTCCACCGGAGTGGCTCACACACTGCCAACCCAAGAAATCACCCTACTTCCCACAGATCGGTGATGAGGTGGTCTACTTTCGCCAAGGACACCAGAAGTATCTCGATAAGGTACGAGAGGAAAGCGTATATTCTCTCAATTCACAAGCAAAGCCTTATCGTTTGCGTGGTTGCGACAATGATGAAATTTTTGCAAAGATTGTAAGCATTCATTACATAGTGAAACCACCACGTCTCGTCATACTACGTCTTCAAGTGATTGACCCTCAAGCGGAAGAGCGCGAAACTAACATCTACTTTACCGTGCGCTATCATGACATGGCTGACGTAGTAGATTTCATTATTCTCAAGAAAATGTATGACTTGTCGATTTCGCGTGACTGGCGACCTGGTGATCAGTTCCGCTCGGTGATTGATGACAAGTGGTGGTTTGGTACTATCAACTCGATTCGCGATTCTGACTCGTACTTCCAGAGCTTTTTGGTGGATTGGGACAACGGTGATGATGAGTATTTGTCACCGTGGGATCTTGAACCTATCGACCAGAGTATGAACCAAGAGGATCGATTGGACGGTATTCCGGTTACCGACGAGGAGCGGCAAACCTTTAGCATGGTGGACGAAAATGAATGGCCCACTGAGCATCGTCAACGTCACCGAGAGCAACTCCTTCTTGGTCTGGTGCGCATCATGAGTCTTGGGCATGCAGAGGATTTCAACGCTCCAGTTGATTTGCGCCGGCATCCCGTCTATGGCATAACTGTGCCTTACATGATGGACCTCAATACGATTCACGAACGCATTGAGAGTAACTTCTACCGGCGCATTGATGCAATCAAGTTTGACGTAGATTTTCTCCAGAGCAATGCCGAACTCTTCAACGAACCAGGCAGTGAAATAGTGAAGAAGGCACGCATTGTCACTGAGGTGTGTCGTCGTTTCATTTCTTTCGTGGTAGATAGCGAGCGTGATCTTGATGAGATCGATACAATACACATGCAGATCTACAACGAAGTAGTTAACGATCCCGAGTTTATTGCCCGCAATGGCCGTCCGGCAGAAGATCCAGTCCACCCACCTATTGCGGCCACTCGGCGTTCCGTCAGGCGACGGGTGATCCACTCTGCCTCGGAAAGCGAGAATGAAGCTAGAACCAGTAGGCCACCGGAGAGGGAAGAAGTGCGTCTTCGTTCTTGGCAAGAGAACTGTCGTGATCTGCTTGACTTTTTGTGGCCTCTTGAAGACTCGGGTCCGTTTCGTTATCCCGTGGACACTTCAGTGTACCCAACTTACAGTCAAGTGGTGAGCACTCCAATGGATCTCAGTATGGTGAGAGAGTCTCTACTTGCTCACGCGTACGACTCGCCGGTCGAGTTCCAAAAAGATATGCGTCGCATCATTGCCAATTCCAAGGCGTTCAACACAAACAAGAAAGCGAAAATCTACTCGATGACTGTTCGCTTCTCTACTCTGTTTGAGGAGAAGATGCGAAAGATCATGTCTGACTGGAAGAGTACTACTCGTTTTCTGCAAAACTACCGGCGCGGTGTTGTGAGTTCGCGTCGACGACCACTGCCCATGTCACCTCTTCGCCACGAGAGACCTTCAAGTCGGGCTACCTCAAGCCGGCACCGAGGCTCGTCCGATCTCAGTCAGCCCTCGACCTCGCGTGCTGGTTCAAGTCGTGCACCATCTCGTCGATCTAGTCAGAAGTCAAGGAGAAGGGCATCGCGCAAACGTGTTCTCACTTCACCGGACAAATATAGCTTGCGAGAAAGAAACAAACGGCGCAAGGTTTACCGCGATGAGTCAGACGAATCGGGTGACGAGAAGGCACGCCAAAGTCGGGCCACTTCCTACCGACTTCGCAATCGACGCTCTAGCGAAGATGACCTCGAGTTGGACCAAGAGGAGGAGGAAGTGATGGACCAGCCGGGGCCATCTAAAGTAGTCGAATCCGTGCCCGATGATGATGCCACCGAGGAAGACACTGAAGATGAGGAGGAGGAGGATGCCGAGAGCGACGAGGAGGAAGAGGAACAGGATGAAGAGGAGGAGGAAGAAGCCGATGATGATGGTGAGGTTAACCAGGTCGACTCGGATGCAACTCAAATGGATGACGAGGAGGAAGACGACAAAGAAAACGACACCTCCGAGCGACGACCTAGACGTGCAAAGCGAGTAGTCAACTATGACGAGAGTAACGATGAGAGCGATGCCGAAGGTCGTCGGACCAAGAAGTCATCCACTCGCAATCAGCGAGGTTCGTTTGCGCAGATCAACGAGTCTTCGCGTGACTCGATGTCGAGCAATCGTTCCTCGGGAGGTGGACATGAGGATGAGTCTCGGCCGTTGCGCCGGTCACAGCGACGGGTTCGTCCTCGCAGACGGTACAGTTCCGAGTCGGACAACGAGACCAGTGCCATTCTGCCTACCCGCAGCTCGGCTCGCAACACCACTCGCCTTGACTACGCTCGACTCGAGAACGACGATCTCTACTCTGCGGTGAAGACCCGTCATCGCAACAGTGGTTCCTCATCGCGAAACTACAACGAAGACGATGACGTGTACGCACCCGGCCCCAGTCATTCGAACTATTCTGCTCGACGAGCCGTGTTGAGTAGATAGCCCATTTTTTCCACCTTTTCTCATCCCTCTACACTGTACACTTTCATTTTTTCTCATTTTTGATCATGTATTTTTAATTTAAAAATTATCACTATTGTCTTTTATTCTGCTTGTGTGTACCAAGATGTGTGTTGTTAACTTTTCCTCAGTAGTTTTTAGATGTAATACAGTTGCTTTTCTTGTGTATATATCTAGCCTTGTTTATTCTACTATTTTACAATTATTAAAAGTGTTCATTGGCAATTTAATTTAGTCATACAATCCAAGTAATATTTTAGTGTCAACTTTTTCTTATTATTTAAATTTTAAATTAAAATAATGATCAGGGTCCATTTAATTTTGGGTTTTTGTCTGAATATATTTGATTTTTTTGTATTAAAAATAAATACACTTTTAGAATTCTCTATTCTTGATTCTCACTAGCCAATAAAAAAACAAGAATTCTAAAACATATATAAAAGTTCTAAACGTATCAAAAATTCTAAAAGTTATATTAGATTTGAAGCAACACAAAATACGCACTCTATTGATCAATATCGTCATAAATTATGAATACTATAAATAAATTCATAATTCAATTATCATATTGCTGATAATATCATATTATGGTGTGAGATTCAACTCTTATTAACTTTCTCGGTAGATGGAGCTTGAATCACCACAACAAATTGTCAACTTGTTTTTTTATGACTGAATTTGTTTTGAATTGATATGAACCTTGCTTTGAGGAGAATGTCAGCCCGGTGGGGAGAGATTCCCGAGGTACCAATCAACACCGAGTGCTACGATGAACTTGCTCGAATCACCCGACAAGTTCTTCAGAGTGAGGACTACTTTCAACTGGACCGAACTGGTGTCGAGTTCAACGAGTGTCTCAAACCAAGCAAACCGTCGCAAGCACCTCCGATCAGGACCGAGCAATTTCAAGAAGCCACTTCACCATTTTACGAGGTGATGAAACTACTGCTACGAGATGAGATTGATTTGCAACAAAGGACAGGTGGTGGAGAGAATCAGCCGAACAAGATGAGCATCGATCAAATGGTGGGAAACGAGTTACGCGACACAGTGACACTGATACTGACCTATGCCGGCTTTCACCACGCCACCCAAAACGTTCTTCACATTCTCACCGATCTTCTCGAACGGTTTTTGGTTACTCTCTTCAAGAACCTACGGTTGGAGGTGAGCGAGTTAGATCAAAACTCGCAATCAGATCTGATGCCTGCGTTAACCAAAGTTTTACAAAAGCTCAATATGCCAAATCCTGATGCATTGCATCGCTTCGAGCAAGACATCTCGGACCACTATCAACAAGTTAAACAGTCTACTCTACCATCCATGTCTTCATCATGATTTTGTATTTTTTCAATCTCTTGTCTTTTTGTGTATCTTTTTGTGATCCGACATATATAAACTGTTATAGTTAAAATGAAATAGCTTTAAACAAAAACTACTGATGTATTTATTAAGTTTGAGATTTATAAGCCTATTATTTGTGTTTGTATTTTATACAATATATATTTGTATATAATAATTTTTAGATAAAATGAATATTAAATTTGATGGACATCGTATCATGTGACAAACTACAATTTTCAAACATTGATTGGCAATCATAAAAAGTGAGAATGTATAGAAATGCATCTTAAAAACTATAATTGCCTTGTTAACAAATTATTTAAAAAAAACTTATAAAAATATTAAACTTAAAATATAATTATAAAAATTTGAATTATAAATAATACAAAAATGTAATAAGAAATACCGATAAATTAAATCTAGTGGTTCTATATCGACCCAATGGGTGCCAAGTGGTGGAAATAGTTCACGTAAACGCTTTGTCATCCACGATAGTGCAAACCTCTATGTGTGTGTATGTTGATTGGGTTCAACACACAAAGCAGTGACGTTCTTCTTTTCGTTTCATTCTTGAAAAACATAGTAAACCTTTTAGTTCTTCGTTGATCTGTGTGGAACAAGACACATACGGCCACACGCAACGATGCATCAAAAGTTACATCTCACCTCGGCCTCGGGCATCATCTCGCTCTTGGATGACAATGTGCCCGAGATGAAGGTGTTCGCGTTGGACAAACTCAACACCGTGGTGGATGAGTTCTGGGCCGAGATCTCCGAAGTGATTGGCAAAATTGAAGTTCTCTACGAGGATGAGACCTTTCCCCAGCGACAGATGGCTGCGTTGGTGGCCTCCAAGGTCTACTATCACCTGGGCTCGTTTGACGATTCCCTAACCTATGCACTGGGCGCCGGTGAGCTGTTTAATGTGAACTCGACCACCGAATATGTGGACACGATCATCTCCAAGTCGATTGATCACTACACCAAACTTCGGGTTGCGAACACAGCTAACAACGCAGTGGAACAGCCGATTGATCCTCGACTAGAGGACATCGTTAATCGCATGTTTCAACGGTGCTTCGAAGATTCACAGTTCAAACAAGCCATTGGAATTGCACTTGAGACACGCCGAATGGATATTTTTGAGAAGGCAATCTTCCAGTCGGGTGATCTCACTAATATGTTGGCTTATGCTTTTAAGATCACTATGTCTTTGATTGAGAACCTTCACTATCGTAACGAAGTACTCAAGATTCTTGTGAGCATGTACAAAAATCTTCAAGTTCCAGATTATATCTCAATGACGCAATGTTTAATTTTTCTCGATGATGATAAGTCGATTGCCGAGGTGAGGGATATTTTTACAATATTATATACTTTATAATTATTTCATTTCTATTTTTAAAAATTTTTCTTTTAGCTTTTGGACAAGTTGACTCGGTCAGAGGATTCTGTGTTGATGGCCTACCAGATTGCGTTTGATCTTTACGAAAGCGCTACTCAGCAGTTTCTGGCTCGCATCATGGAGTCATTGAGGTTGATTGCACCTATCTCGAGCCTCCTGCTCGTTTATGCCAGCAAAGAGAAGCCCAAGGAGGAGCCTGCCGAGGAGAAGATGGATACCGATGCACCGGTTCCCGAGTCGACTACACCTCCCTCTACTTCTACCAAAACTGAGGTGAAAAAAGAAGACCTAAGTGAAGAAGACAGGCAAAGGCAGGATAGGATTGAGAAGTTAGCGAAGATTCTGAGTGGAGAAACCTCGATTGAACTTGACCTTCAGTTTTTGATTCGAAACAACCACACCGATTTGTTGATTTTGAAGAGCACGAAAGATGCAGTGCGAAACTCTGTGTGTCATAATGCCACCGTAATCGCCAATGGCTTGATGCACTGTGGTACCACCAGCGATCAATTCTTGCGCGATAATCTCGAATGGCTGTCGCGAGCGGTCAATTGGGCTAAGTTTTCAGCTACGGCTAGTCTCGGTGTCATTCACAAGAGACATGAGAAGGAAGCACTCCATCTGATGTCTTCTTACCTACCTAAAGACAACGGACCGGGCAGTGGCTACACTGAAGGTAAGTCAATTGTTATCTTGTTAGTGATGCTAATGTGACATTTGTTGTAGGGGGTGGACTGTATGCTCTTGGTTTGATTCATGCCAATCACGGTGGTACCATTATTGACTACCTTCTCAACCAATTGAAGGGAGCTACCAACGAATCGGTCAAGCACGGTGGGTGTCTTGGTTTAGGTCTAGCTGCTATGGGAACTCATCGCGCTGATGTCTACGAGCAGGTAGGATTCTCTTTTTCTCTCATATTGATTATATTAATTATTACTATTTTTTGTTTGAATAGCTCAAATATAATCTTTATCAAGACGATGCAGTCACTGGAGAGGCAGCGGGCATTGCAATGGGTCTTGTGATGTTGGGTTCTAAATCTCAGTTTGCTATTCAAGACATGGTATCGTACGCCCAGGAGACGCAGCATGAAAAGATTCTGCGTGGTCTAGCCATCGGTATCAGTCTTGTGATGTTCACCCGCCTTGAGGAGGCTGATTCGTTGATCGAGTCGTTGTGTATTGATAAGGATCCACTGTTGCGCCGTTCGGGAATGCACACCATTGCCATGGCCTACTGTGGAACCGGTAACAACCGTGCCATTCGTCGGTTGTTGCACGTGGCTGTGTCCGATGTTAACGATGACGTGCGTCGAGCTGCAGTGGAGGCACTTGGCTTCATTCTTTTCCGCACACCCGAACAATGTCCCAGTGTGGTGTCTCTTCTTTCCGAGAGCTACAACCCTCACGTACGCTACGGCGCTGCCTTGGCACTGGGCATTAGTTGTGCCGGCACTGGCAACAAGGAGGCGATGGCACTGCTCGAGCCGATGACCAACGACCCGATCAACTTTGTTCGCCAAGGTGCTCTCATTGCCTCGGCACTGATTCTCATTCAGCAAACCGAGGCATTGAGTTCCAAAGTAAAGGACTATCGCGCCATGTACCAGAAAGTGATCTCGGACAAGCATGACGACGTGATGGCCAAGTTTGGCGCTATCCTAGCTCAGGGTATTATCGATGCCGGTGGGCGCAATGTAACTGTTTCGCTACAGTCACGCACCGGACACACTAACCTACCGGCCGTAGTTGGCATGTTGGTCTTTACTCAATTTTGGTACTGGTTTCCATTGGCCCATTTTATTTCACTTTCCTTTACGCCCACCTCTCTCATTGGCCTCAACTCGGACTTGAAGATGCCAAAGCTTGAGTACAAGTCGAACGCGAAGCCATCGCTTTACGGTTATCCCGCTCCCTTGGAGGAGAAGAAGGAGAAAGAGCGCGAAAAGGTGAGCACTGCAGTGCTGTCGATCACCGCCAAAGCCAAAAAGAAGGAAGCCGAGAAAAAGAAGGAAGAGAAGATGGATGTCGACGAGGCACCTGCCGAGAAGAAGGATGATAAGGAGGACAAGAAAGACACCAAGGAGGAGAAGAAAGACAGCAAAGAGGAGAAGAAGGAAAGCAAAGAGGAGAAGAAGGAAAGCAAAGAGGAGAAGAAAGATAGCAAGGAGGATAAGAAAGAAGATAAGAAGTCTGATAGTAAGTTGTACCTAGCTACTAGTTTTGTGTTGTCTAACCGATTATTTATTAGCAGAGAAATCCAAATCAGAACCTGAACCTACTTTTGAGATACTGTCTAACCCAGCGCGAGCAATGCCACAGCAGTTGAAGGTGATCCAGCTGTCCAACTCGAGTCGCTACACTCCGGTGAAAGAGCTCGCCATTGGAGGCATTATTCTTCTTCGAGACGGCAAAAAGTCAGAGCCTGAGGAGTTGGTCGAACCTGTGCAGGCTGGTGGACCCAAGATCGAGGAGGAGAAGGAGCCTGACCCACCAGAACCTTTCGAGTACATCGAGTAGAGCTATCTACTCATCTAGAAATGATAATTTACACGTACACCAAGTCACACCTGTAAAAATTATACAAAAATACACTAACATTATTTTAGCACGTCCTAATTCGGGCAATAAAGCCGCGTATTTTATTATTATTATTATTGTAATATAATGTTCTATATTTATTGATTTGTAAGGTTATATACTTATTACAAGAATCATTATGGTAGAAATGTTAGTGCCACTAGATGGCGCGCTTTTCATTTGTTATTTTCACGTGGGTTTTGCGGCGTGCTGTCTTGCTCGTGTTGTCTACCCGCGCGTGGTGTTTTTTCTTGAATTGTTTTCCGTGATTGACATCGCGATGGCACCCAAACACAAGCGAAAGTCGAATGGAGTCGAGTTAAAGTGGAAACCGATGGCAATCGAGTGCGCCGAAGGATTGAACAATGAAGACTTCGAGGGATTGGTAGCCATCGAAGAACTCGATCAGTACGGTATAGTGAGGGACAACGGACAAGTGATCACCTCTGGCGAGTTAAAGAATACCAAGAGGAAAAAGAAGAAGAAGAAACAATCGAAAGTGAAGAGCAAGAAAACAAAGACTCAAAGTGGCTTTACAGTGGAGACTATTGAGAGTGAAACTGACGAAGAAGATGACAGAGTTGTGGAGTTGTCAACCAGTCACCAAGAGATGGACATGTCTAAGTGGGTAAATCTTTCCGTGCCTGATCACATTGTGCAGTGTTTGCGTGAATTGGAAATGAACGAGCCCACTGAGATTCAGAGGAGAACCATTGAAGAAGCGATTGTACATCATCGTGACGTGTTTGGCGCTGCACCAACTGGCAGTGGCAAAACGCTTGCTTTTGCTATTCCGATGGTGACCAATATTGTGGCCAGTGATAGCCAAGATGAATGCCTTAAAGCGATCGTTCTTACACCAACTCGCGAGCTGGCGGTGCAAATTAAGAGACATATCGAGAACATTTGCAAGCATAACGGCGTGAAGGTGGCTCTCGTGGTAGGTGGACTCGCTATCCAGAAGCAGGAACGCATTCTGCAACGCATCAAGCCAGACATTGTGGTTGCCACTCCTGGTCGACTCTGGGAGATGGTCAGTGGTGGTTCGGTGACTCATCTCAACCGAGACGCTCTGGCAACCATTCGGTACCTCGTGATTGACGAGGCAGACCGAATGGTGGAGAAGTCACACTTTGAGGAACTTCGCTTCATAGTCAACTTTCTCAATGAGAGCCATACCAAGCGACAGGTGTTTATCTTTTCTGCCACTCTCACTATGGTCAAAGGGAAAAAGTCTAAATTACAAAAGAAGTCCGAAGGAGATGCGATGTCGGAGCAGAATTTGATCAAACTACTCAACCTCGAGCAGGACTCTTTGCTAATGTGTGATTTGACGGAGGGTGGTACCAAGTCGAAGCCCGGCTCGGAGCAGTTACAGGAATCGATTATTCACTGCATGAAGGACGAGAAAGATCTTTACCTCTACTACTTCATCACTTCGAATCGTGGTCGAACCCTCGTCTTCTGCAACAGTATCGACTGTATTCGTCGTCTTCTCAACATCTTTCGCTTTTTGCAACTAAGTCCACTGGCTGTGCACTCTTCGATGCCACAGAAGCGTCGTCTGACGAGTATCGAGAAGTTCACCAAAGAGGAGAACTGTATCCTTTTGGCCACCGATGTGGCAGCCCGTGGTCTCGACATAGCTAGCGTAGACCACGTGGTACACTACCAAGTTCCGCGAAACGCCGAGACCTACGTTCATCGCAGTGGCCGCACAGCTCGAGCCACCAACAAGGGTCTCTCACTCATTCTCTGCGATCCACAGGAAGAGGCTTTCTTCCTCAAGGAGTACTCCAAGATTATCAATCGCAACTCATTGCAAGACCACCCCGTCAACATGTCCATCCTCAAGAGGCTCAAAGAGAGAATCAAGTTAGCCCAAGCGTGCGATACTCTCGAACATCAGCTACGCAAGGAACGTTCCAACGAGAATTGGTTCAAAGAGTCCGCCAAGGCGTGCGAGATATACGATTCGGACCTCGACTCAGACAAATCGGATGATGACGAGAGCAATGTACAAAGTGCCAAGGCCAAGGACCGACGGCGACTCAAGGCGTACCGACAACAACTCACCGCTCTGCTGCGACAAAAAATTGTCATTCCTCGGTCGATCCACTGATCGATTGCTATTCGTTGTATACTCTGTATATTATTCAGTCATCGACATTTTATGAGTAAAATTATGAACCCAAAAAAAGGTTTGTTTGAGAGAACCGTGGATCGGTGGCAATGGCAACGGAGAGAGAGGGTGCAATGCGGAAAGTTGCGTGATGGCATAGACTTTGCCAGCAGGGTTGTTCACCTGTCCAGAGGCCGTCACTCTGTGCTTGCACTCAATCACGTAGCTCGGAGAAAGTGGACCTGTTCCTAGGAAGCCATTGTGGCTAGTGAGCTCACCACTGTCAACTTTGACAACCACTAATCGCGCCACACACGCCCAACCCAGCAAGTTAATCCACTTTAAGTGATTTGTATAGATTTGTGAAAGTGCGTTTCATTCGACGAGGTGGTCGAACACCTCAATGGCGAGTTCATTACTCGAGTGAGCTGTTGTCACCCGGCCAACCTTTTCCAAGGTGGCACATAGCGCGATACGATCCATCGAGCACCACCATTTGATCACTTTAGACACACACACACGCTGTCAAGGTCATTGCTTATGCACGGAGAGACCCTGAAACACTAACTTCATCATAATTGAAGTAAAGCTTTTAACAAAAAAAAACACAGCGTACAATGGAAATGAATGGGACAGGCGATAAAACCGAGTAAACATACGAAAAGTGAAGTGAAGTGAAAAGAGAACACTATAGCATGCAATCGCTTCGTGAACTCCAATTGGACCCACTATTGCGTTATGTTGCCGTTGTCACCTTGTTGTCTGTGCAACTGTTAATCTAACTTTTTCACTCTCATTCTCGTTTGTCCATCGAGTCGATTGGAGGGACTGTTGCACTCAATGACCATATAGTACCATGCATGGTTTCAATTAACTCACCACAATGGTCGAAAGTTAAATTAGGCTAAACTAAGGGACACCACGCAAGTTTCAATGAATATTTTGACATTACATGGATGACACCTCAAAGAGAACCAAGGTTGCAATGAATGAGGCCACATCTCCCATTCTATGGGTTGAGAGTAGAATTTTCCAAAATGATTTATTCCGAAAAAATTGATTCACTTGGGTGTTACCTGGAGATAATAATCAAAGGGAGAGAATGTTCAATTGAGCCATATGACACTTTTGACGTGTGTGAAGTATTCAAATCCTATTTTAAATTTTGAATATTTAATTCGGTCGTGTTTGGTGCATAACAACACTACAACAAATATATTTGCTATATATATATGCTTTGATGAATTGAATAAATTTCAATTGAATGCTGATGAATTGATCAATCAACTCGAATTTTAAATGATTGATTTAAATAGTTTATTTAAATTTTAAATTAAATAAAACAACCAATTGATAAATAAAACAATCGAATTGACTAGAAAATTTATTTATTCAGCAAACTTAAATTTATAAATGTAATCAATCATCAAATAAGAATCGAAGTGAATAGAATTTAAAAATCAATTGATTGATAAATGCACTCAATCTAATGTAGACTGGTATTGAAAAAGTAAAAGTACAAACAAGTCAATATATGAATAATTTAAAATTTTGGCTTTTAAATTTCAAAGACTTGATTGCATTCCAAAATTAATTGAATAAAATATTTGTAAAAATAAAAATAAAGTAATAATAAAATTGGAAGAATTGAGTAGAAGATTCGAGAAAATTCGAAAGATTTGTAAAATTGTATTTAAAAAGATTTGTACAACATAAACTGATAAGCTAATTCCATTTAATAAAATTGCAAAATTAGACCAATTAATTGAACGATTCGAGAAAATTCGAGAAGATATAAGATTTTTATAAAATAAAATGATAAACTAATTTTTTAATTTAATAAAATTAAAATTTAAAAATTAGATCAATTGAATAAATGATAGATTCGAGATAGAATTCGAACCGATAATAAAAGTGCATTCGATCGAATTGGAACTAGCTAAAGAAGATTCTAGAAAAGCTATATAGAAGAAAGATGAGCGATCTTTGATCACCCTAGTATTACTTTGGTTTCGAACTGATAATAAAATTGCATTCGATCGAATTAGAACTAGCTAAAGAAGATTCTAGAAAAGCTATAAGAGAAAGATGAGTGGTGTTTGACCCTTGTGTCACCCTTTGGTTTCTAGCCCATCTAGCCTTGAGTTTGACCTTGATGTGAAACTCCCCTCTGACCCTTTCTCATCGTCTGCGATGTCCTTCCACAGTGTCGCGCCACCATCTTTCTACAGTAGCACATCTCTCATGGTGCAAGTGAAGCACGCGCAAGCGCACGCATCCGAGGAGCTCGCTTTTTGCTGGTCAAATCTCTCTTTCTCTTTCTCACTCATCTTTTTTCTCTCATTTCATTTCAGCAACAGCTGTGGTGGAAGAAGTGAGGAGTGTGCACCTTCACACCACACTGAGCATAGAACCATACAAGCCTGGAGCGAGATCGGCACTACCAGGAGCAGAAGTGGCACCGAGTGGCGTGCGCGGCACTCTACTCGCCTCCACAGTGGCCATCGTGCGATCGCCGATCGATTGTCCCACACACACACTACCACAGACACACACAGAGAAAGAGAGAGATAGACACGCTGTGACACACACACACACACACACTACCACAACACGGAGTGTCTTGCTGTCTGCTCGCTCTGTGCACGAGTGCGATCCAGTCTATGCCTGTGCTGTGTTGTTGCCTTACTCCTAGTTCAATCTGTGATCTCTCCCCGTAAGCGCGAGACCTGTCCGCGCCTCTCTTGGTCTCTCTCTCTCTCTCTCTCTCTCTCTCATTCTACCACCTTTTACCCCACCTCTCTTCTCTCTTTGTGGACCAAGGGACAGCGAACCCTCTGAATCACACTCGCCATTCGTTTGAAAAACGTATTTCCACCAAACTGTCTTTGTCCTACCAGAAACTTCTCTTTTCTAAGTCACCAGATTCACTGCGGCAATTCACACATTCATTCATTCACTTTACTCACTCACTCACCAACACACACCAGTAGCACTTTCGCTATCATCATCTTAAGTCACGCAATCACTTTTTTGGTGGTGTCTATTTGCTCACTCTTAACTCTACTTCTGTTTACCCGTCTTTCTTCCTTTCTTGGTGGTGAGTATCAAACAAAATTTTTTGAGTGAAAACAAGCATTTTATGTCTATTTTGTGGCAAAATTAGCCAACCGTTCGTGGTGACCTAAATGAGGGCACAAGCACCACATGTACTTATGAGTTAGTTAGATGAACTATCGCTCATATTGCTCACGAGATTCGATTGATTGCCAGCTAATGGCAAATTGGCAGCTTGACTGTATGCAGTGCGAGCTCGTAAATGTCATCCTATCAGAGCTAATCCATCTCTGCCTTCTTGCACGCCGACTCACATGCAGATCTCTATTGTCTTTCACCTAACCACCGTAGAAGCTTTCGCACTAATCACCGATCACTGTCAACTGGGCCATCTGTGTGTGTGCTAGTGCATGCATTTGTTTGCACGGTGTGTTTCGCTTATTTGAATGTCACTCTTCCTAATTTTTTATTGTTTTTCCAACCACTTGATTGGTGTGCTTGCTCGGTGTTGATACAGTCTCTTTTCGTTCCCGCATCATCATCATCATCACCTATATTTTGTCGCAAAGGCATAGACAAGTAGGTTACGTCATACAATCCTGGTCTCTCTCGCCTTCTCTCTCTCTCTCTATTTCTTCCCGACGCCCGTTATACACATACTTGTTTTGCCTGCTCCCTTCCCCTCTTTGCGAGCCAGATCTTTAACCTTTTAAACTACATTCGCACATTGTTTGTCTATACCATCGTGTGCTCTACAAGCGCCCTCGGCGCCCGAAAACTGGTAGAACAGGATTCGAATATTCATTGTGTGAAGATATACCCATTTTGCTTGGCCACTTGCACCATGACAGACTTCGATGATGATGATGATGATGTAATAGTGCTTTTGTTGCTTGTCAATCTTTCTTCAACGGAATCGTAGCGTCGGTAGCTGGGTGGTGTGTTGCAATACACGGAACTAACCAGTTGTCGAGCACTCATTAGTTTGGCTTCTCTTTCTCTCTCTCTCTCTTATCCTCGGTGTCATTCACTCGATGGCTCGCTGGGTCGGCCTGAGATGGCAATAGCCTTGCGTCGCGCCAAACCCTCGAGGTTCACATTTGGCAATCGAGCAGATGGCAGTGTGGTGGTAGTGTGCTCGACACTCGAGTGCTTAGTGGCTATATATATATGCAGTACATGATGCAGACCACACTGATTGGCCATAGACACGCACCACTTGGCCACGCTTGTCATCATTGCCAGTTGACCGTCTGATCTATCCATTGTCTTGCCGGGTGATGAACTGTGTGTGTCGCTTCCGCGCGATTCTCTAAAAGCCACCAGTGGGTGCGTGTCTGCCTCTCGGCCATTCACTCTCCCCTAACCTAATTGTTTTCGATTTCGCCTAATCCAATTGTGCCCTTCTTTCTTTTTCTTCTCTAGTTTACTATTTACTAACATTAACGACGAATCGCCAAACATATAAACCCTGCCGATTGTTTTTTCTTTTCTCTGTTTGTTAATTTTGTGAAGATCTAAGAATTGTGAAAAATGGTTGACTATTACAAGGTACTCAACGTTCCGAAAAATGCGACGCAAGATGAAATTAAAAAATCGTAAGTTGCATAACTTTTTTTGAATCTATTAGAATTCTTAATTAACCACTTTGTTTATACAGCTATCGAAAGTTGGCCCTCAAATGGCACCCAGACAAAAATCCCGACAACAAGGAGGAGGCTGAGAAGAAGTTTAAACAGATTTCACAAGCTTACGAGATTCTCTCTGATGGTTTGTTTGCTTTTCTTTTTTGGATTGCCTGAATTTGTGGGCTAATGTTATTGGTTTTGATGCGCGTGTGTTTACAGAAAACAAACGTCGCAAGTATGACCGCTGCGGCAGTCTGGATGACCATGAACAATTTTTCACCCCCGACGACATGTTCAGCAACATCTTCCATTTCAAAGATCCACGCGACATCTTCAACGAGTTCTTCAAGAACGATTCCTTCTCCAATGGCTTTGGCTTTGGCAACGGAGTCCAATTCAATGCCTTTCCCTTTGGACTCAATCCGTTCCAATTTTCCGAGCCTTTTCCCAACGGGTACAGTTCGTTCACCACGTTTAGCTCGGAGGATCCGTTCGGTCAGCCTCGGTCGGTTGGCACGAGGCCTAATGTGAAGCGAAGCACAACCACCACCACCAAATACGTCAATGGCAAGAAGATCGAAACACGAAAGTAAGCACTTTTTCCCGCACTTTCTATACCCCTCCTACTTACAACATGCATTTATGTATATCATCAAGCCATTAGCTATTTCCTAGTTAAGACTGCCCACTGGATAATTTTTTTTGTTGATAGACTCTTTTCTCCAATAGTTGTTTGATCGGTTAATAACTAGTGTTGTGAGAGCTAGTTTGCATGTTTGACATGCTTCAAATAGCTTTGATTTTACATATGGAAATTAGCGATTTTTTAAAATAATGACGCAGGTTTCGAGATTTATATTAGACCTGTTCATTTTGGCTATACTAAAATCAAGATTGCTTTAACTTTAATGTTAAACTTTAACATTCGGTTTGGTTTTAGGGGTCACTTTCGATCCAAAGCATTTTTAAACAATTTTTTTAAATAAGCCGATTTTTATAGTTCTTAAAAATTATTTAAATATAAAAATATATATAAAGTCTAAAAAGATAGTTTTCAAGTTGTAAAATAGCATAAAAACACGACTTACCAGAGTGTTAAAAGGGTTTAACAGTGGGTTTTTCTTTTATTGTTTTACAAAACTTTTCCTTTCAATAGTAGTATCATTAATTTCTGTGTGATTCTAATGATTTGACATTTGTGGTATTGCAGAGTGTGCGAGAATGGCCGAGAGACGGTCACTATTCACGAAGATGGTGTGCTCAAGTCGAAGACCATCAACGACATTGGCAACAGTGGCAAGCACTCCATCAAGTTCTAAACTTCCTCATCTTCTCTCTTTCCACCTTTTTTCTCACCTTTTTAATTTCGATTGGTATCTCACTCTTCTTACATCTCTGATGTGTGTGGTTGTCTCATTCTCTCTCTCCCTTCATCATACACATTGAAGATGATATTGAAAGAACATAACCTTACTTTCTATTTCTTGTCTTCTTCTTGTTATTAATTTTTATACACTTTTCTTTCTCGTTTACAAGCGATCCCATTTTGATTATTAATTTATCCTCTCTTTAATTTATCCTTTTTATTATGATTTACACAACAAACAAACGCAATTCTACAATGCAGAAGACCATTCCTGTCCGTGAAACTTTTTTCCTCTCTCTTCAAACTGACCTTTCGAAGTATTATATCTACACACCCAACCTAGACACAACTATTACCAGCGTTCAGCCATGTCAAACACCGTTCAGATGATCGCTGGTTGTCTCTCTATCTAGTGTTCAATTCTTTATTTATCTCTAATCATCATTCTCTATAATTATGTTTATTTTTAATGTTATTTCGAATTTGTTTGTAAATGAGAACGTCTAGTAGTTGTGTTACGAATTGTAGCCGATCTTTGTTTTTTTCGATTGATTGATTAATGAATTAACCCTCGAAGTAGATTATATAGGTCCAACAATTTGTATGTATATACACAAAAACCAATTGTTTCAAATGTGTGGGAAGGCACTTTCAGAGTGATGTGCAGTTGCAACTCTCACCACACCATCGCCATTTCTCTTGCCACTTTGTACATATAGTTTGAAGTGGTTGGTGTGTGTTTCTGTCTCTCTCTCACTCACTCTGTCTGCGCCCTCGCCACCTCGGCGACGTCGCTCATAACTTAGAAATGATGCTAATAAAGCGACCTGTCTAATCCAGTGGCGTTTGGTGCCGATTCTCTACATCCTCTGCATCATCATCACTACTAACACCACATGTTGGTTTGCTCTGATGATGGAGAGGTAGTATCGAGTTTTTGTGTGTGAGTTACCTTGAGTCTGGTGTTTCGCTTCCTCGCATGGTCGCGCAATCCATTGCCAATATCAATGCCCGCCACACTCATGCTAGCCTAACTCTATCCTTGCCATTCGCCTACGCGATGCCTACATGACCAAGCATCATCACCATCATCATCGCGTGCACTCGTACTAGTCTGCTCTGCACTCTCTCTCTCTCTCTCTCTCTCTCTCTCTCTCTTTCTTTCTCTTCCTCCCTCCCTCCCTCCCTCACAGTACTAACACCACTCCATAGTGATTTGCCTAGGCTCAACCCGAAATGATGATCACTAATTGAGGGTGGTCGCCATGGAAAATTTACGATGACAGCGAGTCTTGGTTGGTGCTCTGACGTCTCACACCAGATTGTTATGAACTGGCACACAAAAACACAAGAGATTATGGGTACTTTGGATAATAGCTAAAGCTACCAAAATAGAAATAGAAAAAGGTCTAGCTTGAGTAGTATTTTAAATGCAGTATAATTTAAAATCAACGAACTCAATTAATACGTAATCCACGAACGAACTGAAAATCATATGATCTAGTTGAATTATATAATTATTTTGGAATATAATATCTAAATGCAAAATGATTTTTAGTTAAATTAAAATTTTGTATTTTTTGTTTTAACCAATAATAAAAATTCATTCTTTTGTGAAAAATATAAAAGATGTTAATTCATATTGTGTGATTTTGGAAAGTGGTTGAAATTGGTTTATAATGCATTTGCTCCCCCACTTTCTCTCTCTCTCTTTCTCTTTCACTTTTATTCTTGTTGAAAGATGTGCGATAGTCCGCCTCGTCGTGTCCATAATAAGTCCGTTCCATGGATGATCCATCCACCTGCAGGCTAACTCGACGCGCCCACATAGTCA
Organism: Papilio phestus; assembly: GCA_018231625.1. Classification (NCBI taxonomy): domain Eukaryota; kingdom Metazoa; phylum Arthropoda; class Insecta; order Lepidoptera; family Papilionidae; genus Papilio; species Papilio phestus. Next base: position 23,006 of record DVQH01000098.1, read on the forward strand.
GACCACTATTTTGACCCAACCCACACCAAGTCACGTGCACGGTGACTATTTCCACCAAACTCATGTGTTGGTGTCTTCTGTTTTGATGAGTTCGCCGATTTTATCATTATATCATGTGATTGGTTGATTGAGTCCAAATTACGTTGCAAATCTACAGAAACCCAGAATGATTGGCAGGTTCGTATTTGCATGTGTATTGACGTTGATTAATTAGTTGTTGAATTTTTTTTAAAGAAATGTTTATCGATTTATCTCACTTGGAAGTCGAAACGTGCGTTTGTTTACATCTCATCGTCACGTTTTGGATGTGAGACTTGGCTCGCGACGATGGCTCAACACCAAATTCTACAATCAAATGAGTCTGAAAGGATTGATTTGCACTACCTTTCCAGACAAGTATGGTTGTTGTAAAAGATTTCTGTATGATTATAATTCAAGTTGTGTTTTGTTTGAAGTGCCGACATGAACCAGCTGTTATCACGAAAGCAGACCATCTATGCGGGCTTTGATCCAACCAGTGATAGTCTCCATGTGGGCAATATGTTAATCCTGATCTCGTTGTTTCACCTGCTGCAGCAAGGTCATCGAGTGATTGTACTCATAGGTGATGCCACCGCTCGAATCGGTGACCCTTCGGGCAAGCTCACCGAACGGCCCGTGTTGAGCTCGGAGGTTGTCGACAAAAATGCCCATTCCATCGAACAAGATGTTTTACGAGTCTATCATAACTTTAAGCGAAACTTTGCAAAACAATCCAAAATTGATGATGATAATTTCATGTAAGTTTACACTGGTAGCAACTTAACTTTATTTTTCCGATAAAAAGAAAGAAATAATTTAAATTCAAATAACGGATTAAGTTTTTGGGTATTTGTAGAATCTAGATCTAATAATATCTCGGGTTACATTTTAGTCAAAGCAGTTAACTAAGTTTACCAAGTTTAAAGTTTCTATCTTTAATATCTGAATCAACTGTCTTATGGTTCAGCCGGAATTGTTTTACTATAATAATTTTTTAATATTAACAAAAAATATGCTACTAGTGTTAGACTTTGCCGATAACAATAACTAGTTCTACTTTGATCTGTCTTCTTGATGCAGAATCTGTCAGAACAGTTCGTGGTACAGTGGCATGAATGTGATTGACTTTGTGGACAAGTATGCGCGTCATCTTCGCATGGGTGATATGCTCAACAAAAGTGCCATTCGTGAGCGACTCGACTCAGACACTGGTCTCAGTTTTGCCGAATTTTCTTACCAAACCTTCCAGGCCTATGATTGGCTGCATCTATTTCGCAAATATGGCTGTCGATTTCAGGTTTGGCTACCAATTGGTTATTGCAATCAAACTCAGTTTTGTCAAACCTTTGTACTGGTAGCTCGGTGGAATTGACCAAACGGTGAATCTTCACAACGGTTACACTTTGATCAAGAAGCTTGAAGGCCAATTGACCTATGGACTGTTTGTGCCTCTCATCACCGATGAAAAGGGCAACAAGATTGGCAAGTCGGAAGGAAAGCCAGTTTTCCTCGACCCAGACAAGACCACTCCCTTTGGGTTATATCAAGTCTGTCATTTCAATGTATTGCTTTGGTTTTTATATTAATTAAAAACGTGTTGCAGTATTTCATGCGAATTCGTGACACAGAGGTGGCTCGATTTCTTCGTCTCTATTCGTTTCGTCCACTTGGCGACATCGAGAGTATGATTCAACACCACCTGAAGACTCCAAAGCCATGGTACTTACAGGGAAAGCTTGCTGAGGAAATGACACTTCTGGCGCACGGAGGTCTGATTTGTTTAGGGCACTCATTTTAAAACATATTTGATAATTCTTTTGAATAGAAAGCGGCCTTGAGTCAGCAAAACGAGTCACTCAAGCCTTTTTCGAGAGGGATCTCGATTTACTGGGTAGTCTCAGCCAACAAGAGTTGCAAGAAATCTTTGCTGGTGTCAACGAGTACTATGTGGAATTTGTGCCCGGCCACGTCACTGTTCTAGATCTTGCTCTCAAAAGCGGATGCTTTGATTCCAACAGTAAGTAGTGCAGGTTTTTTACTTGTTTGGGCTGTAATCTAAACTGGCGCTATTACCATAGTGAATGCGATCCATACTATTCAAGACGGCGGTTTTTACATCAACTATGTTCGCATCTCCAATCCTAGCAAGGTGCTTACCGAGGAGTATATTCTTAAGAACAATATTACCATAGTCAGTGTGGGTAAGTATGACCAAAGTTGATTGCATTTTATGATAGTATAAAATTACAAGATGAAGAATGCTGATGAATGTTTGATGGTTTTATGCAGGCAAGCGAAATCATCGTTTGATTAGATGGCTTTGATGTGATCAGCCCAAGTGCTCAGGGCTTCCAAAGTTTGAGCAACCCATCGATGCTGTAGGTGGCGAGAATGTTTTGCTTGGGGTGATGTGTCAGTCCGATCACCTCCTTGTCTGCGACATCTAAGACGTGTTCCACCTTGCCACTGGCCACTCCAAAGCAGTACAACTTGTTGTCCTCTGCCACCGCATAAATGAAATCTCCATGTGGTGACACGATGCATGCAGTGAAATCGCCACCCTCAGCTACAGCGTTGGTCAGTGTGCGCGCGATCTGATTCATCATTATCAATGTTATTAGTTTATAATATAGTTGTGATCACTCAATAAAAATCATGTGATGCCTACCTGGCCGGACATGTTCATGATACTGATTGTATTGCTGCGAGTGCAGATGAGAAAGTGTTCAGGTGTCTTTGGCATTAAATGGATGGCGTTAACAGCGATCTCGATCGTACTCGAGCCCGCAATTGCTGTCGACTTGTACGAATTGACGCACTCAGTGGTTTTGATGTTCCAAATCTGTTCCATGCAATTCAAATTTTAGAGTAAATAAAACAGCATTGAGTGAAACAAAAGCGCACCTTAACCGTGCCATCCGAGCTACCACTGATCATATGATGTTGATCATTGCTGAAGGTAACCGTGTTGATAAAGCTACTGTGGCCAGTGAACTCTTTGAGCATCTTTCCACTTTTCATGCCATGTATGCGCACTGTGGTATCGTAGCTTCCCGAGAGGAGTTGGCCGAAGTCTCGGTTGAACTGAAGACAAGTAACTCCCTTGTTGTGTGCCTTCTCGAACCTCCGCAAACATTGACCAGTCTGGATTTTCCAAATCTTAATCTTGCCACTTTGACTGCCGGTTGCAAGCATCTCGGAATCCTTGCTAAAGCACAGACACAGCACCGCGTCTTCCATCATCATAAAGTTCTCTTGTGCTTGATACTTGAGATCTTTGCGAATCTTACCGGTGATGAAGTTCCACACCTCGATGAGACCATCCACCGTACCGGTGACCAGATACTGGCCATCTGGTGAAAACCCGGCACACTCCACGTTGATCTTGTTACCAAACTTGATCGTCTTCGATAACCTCGTAGGAAAAGTTTCGTCTTCCTCCTCCCTAATGGAGGTTTTACCACGGAACAGATCGATAGAGCTGCCTTGTGGCAGTAAGCCTTGATATTGCTGCCATCTCAAAGCTTCTCCTTTGGCAAAAAGAAATATTAAACATTTTCCAAAATAAACCAAACTTCCCAAACCTACCAAGTAATGCTAGTAACCGAGATGATGGTACAACAGAGACTTCACTACTGAGACTCTGCGCAATCTGGGCTCGTCTCTTCTCCTTCGAGCTACCCTCTGCATACGCTTCATGTGGATCAAAGTAGCTCTTGGCCAGCAACGTTTCCAAGTGCAGATACCGTTCCGGCTGTTCGGATTTTAACTTGAGCATCGGGTCAGTCTGTCTAAGCAAACTTCGCGCGGCGCCTAACTCGCGCAACTCAATCAACTCGATGACAATCTGCTCGTAGAGATCAACCAACTTTCTGTCGGGAAGATTCAATGAGTTGACAATCTTGAGCACGGTGTCCCAGTTGCCCGTGGTGATGTCCTGCATAAAAGACTCAATCGAGTCCACGGTGTTGAGTGAAATCGAGGATTCTTCTTGCAACACCGCAAAGGTACGTTGCAGGTTGTTCTCCTTTAGAAACTGCTCAATCAATCGGATTACATCGGCCGACTCAATCTCAAGAGACATCTTTGATTAAAATCCAATGTCAATACAAGATAAAAGAAGATAAATGGACCAATTTGTAAATTTTATTTCAAATCAACCCAAATTCACAACAAAATCCCAACAACACAAAAAGTGGCACGTGGTTACATTCACAGATGAGATACTTTTGCGCGGCAACTTAAGCAACTTGAAAAATTGTTGAATTTGACTTGAAACCTATTGGTATTATGCAATTTAATATTTTAATAAAATTTACAGGATTTACTATTCTTGACAATATTGTGTTTATGGTTTTTTCTTTTTATTCTTCTTTTTTCTCTTTTTTGTTTTTGTCGACTTTCTTGATGCTTCCATCTCTTCTGCAATATACTGTTCAAAGCTTTTAAAATTTAGATCATCAGGCTCTGTAAATAAAATTGTTTATTAATTTTTAATCTATAATTATTGAGTTAAATAAAAAATGACTTACTTTTAAAAACAAAAAATATGCAAATTAATATGGCGACGATTGTAATCACTACCATCATCAGAATGATACCACCAATGATCAGTGTATCAGAAATGGTATCTTCTGTGGCCGATGAGTCAGTCATGTTTTATTGTCGTATTGTTTTAATTAACCAATAAATTTTAAAAATATTGTAGATAATAAAAAATAACACTCACAATTAAGTGTAGATTTGTATACTTAAATGTATACTTCAGGGTGTAGAAAACTAATTAATAAATCAATCAATGAGATTTAATTATAATTAAACTTGTAAAATTTTAATCTAATTTTTAAATTTTTAAAATAACAAATTTATTGACTTGAAATATATTATTTATTTGAATTTTTTAAATAAAAATGTTAAATAATGCCGATTCGATAGTATCGATATGGCGGTACTTTCTTACTTTAGTGTGTTGTTGGGAGCAACTTGCTCTCACTTTGTTGTGATTGCCAATGTGTCAATGTGTTTCTAGACCTTTCGGGATTACATTTGTCGCGTTTAGCTTGTTTTGATTTGATTGATTGCTCGTTTCTCTCGGTTCTAAGGTATTGTTACGTGGGTTGTACGGTATCAAATAATATGAGGAGTAGATCTCGATCTCCTAGATCTTCAGCACATCATCGGTCGCGTCATGAGCGGAGTCGATCCCGTGATCGTGACCGACACAACGGGCGAGCTGGCCCGGTGGAGAAGCGTGATCGCGACCGCCGCGAACGGGATCATCATCGCGATCAAGGTACCGAACGGGTGAATCGTGATCGTCGCAGCCGTTCCACTGAACGCGCCAGGGAGAGGGATCGCCCGCGTGGCGAACCCAATCGCTCTCGGGATCGTGACCGCGATCGCAAACGAGAAGATCGAGACCGACGGAGAGATGACCGAGACAAGGAGCGGCGCCATGAGCGAAGTAGCACACGTCGTCGTAGCCGATCGCCTCGTGGCGAACGAAAACGATCGCGATCACGCTCTACGGACAAAGCCAAAGATAACGACAATAAGGGTGGAGCGGTGCCACAATATCTTCTCGCTCGACCAGAGATCACCGACAAGGACCTCGAAGGAAAGACGGAAGAAGAGCAGGAGATGATGAAACTCATGGGATTTGGAAATTTTGATACCACCAAGGGTAAACCTGTGGCTGGCAACGATATGAGTGCGGTTAATCTTCTCCAGAAGCGCAAGTATCGACAGTACATGAACCGGAAGGGTGGATTCAATCGGCCACTCGACTTTGTCGCATAAATTCATCACTACTATTTAAACAGCCATTCAACTAATTCTAATTATTCAAATCTAACTCTGCTAATAGATTTACGTATAGGAGTTTTGTAAATAATTTTTAAAATTTATAATTGTATGCTATAATTTATTTAATAAATTTATAATTTTAATATGTTTGACTTTTGAATTAACAGTGTTCAATTTGTTTAACTGGTCTACTTTGTTTTGATTTGTTTGGGATAAATTTTTCTGTTCGGCTATTTTGACTTGAATGATATCGATGTGGGTAGACATAGGTCGCATGACTTGACAATTTGTGTTTGTTCTGGACGCAAGCAAGCATTGTGTGATCGTAGCTTTGTGGATTTCAATCTTTTTTGTTCATCGCAAGCCTTCATATTTTAAGATACCAAGATGATGGTGCCAGAGGAGAAACCAGAGGTCTCGCTACAGACCGACATGTCGAATACGCATTTGGACGCGATGACCATCAAGAGTTTGTTTGGAGAAGACCAGGAGGTGTCAACCGGCACCACGATTATGGCCGTCGAATTTGACGGTGGTGTCGTGGTTGGAGCTGATTCCCGAACCACCACTGGTGCTTACATTGCCAACCGTGTCACAGACAAACTCACCAAGATCACCGACCAGATCTACGTGTGTCGTTCGGGTTCCGCTGCGGACACACAAGCACTGGCAGATATCGTCAGTTATCACATGGACTTCTACCAGATGGAAACCGGAGAGCCGCCCCGAGTGGCCATTGCTGCCAATCTCTTTCGCGAGTACTGCTATAACTACCGGGACTCGATGACTGCGGGCATTATTCTCGCTGGCTGGGACCGTCGACTCGGTGGTCAGGTGTATACAATCCCACTTGGCGGCATGGTGGTTCGCCAGCCGGTCTCAATCGGTGGCTCGGGCTCAACCTACATCTACGGCTACGTTGACGCGCAATTCAAGCCCGCTATGAGCAAGGAGGAGTGCTGCCAGTTCGTGACCAACGCACTCACACTGGCCATGACTCGCGATGGCTCTAGTGGTGGTGTCGCCCGACTGGCCATCATCACCGAGAAAGGTGTCGAACGACGAATCACTCTTGGCGATAAGTTGCCCCAGTTCTACCAAGGATAAACTATCTTTAAAATGTTTGTACACAGGTCTAATTTTATATTATATTATTATTATTAACAGATAATAAACTCAACGGAATATACATGTATCACAAGGTGTGTTTGCCATTGAGACTCGGCTTGGGCCTTTTGACTCGTAACTTTAGATAGCTTTTGGTGAACAGTGACATAAAGATGATGAAGATGCCGAAGGCACCAGCCAGTGAGATTGGGTGCGAATAGAGGAAACAGGAGAGAAGGATGGCAAAGGCTTGTCGCAAGGTCATGATCAGGGTGAAGACCACTGCGCCAAAGGTAGAGATCGTGTAGAAGATGATGAGCTGGCCTGCAGCGGAGCAGATAGAGAGAAGGAAACAGTCTCGAAGGAGTGTTCCGTTTGCCAGCAAAAGACTTAGCGCAGGAATAAAGTCACTCTGTTGAAGCAATGAGGTTACCGTAAAGAGCACCGAGTAGAGATTGACCATCGCCATCATGTAGAGACTCGAGATGCCGTGCTGGTCAAACAATGACTGCTGCCAGTTGGAGGTGAACGAGTCGAAGGTGAGATAGAGTGCCAGGATGAGCAAACCCGAGAAGAGCGACGTGGAAGAGTGCGAGAATTGACTCGCCTTACTGTCCAACTCTTGGTGTTCGTTGAAGAGAAAAACGGTCATGCCCAGCGAGATAGACAGAGCAAACAACCACTCGGTGCGCTTGTGGGTCTTGCCTTGCAAGAACTGTGACATCAACATTACCGGAATCATCTTGCATCCTTTGGATAGTACCTTTTGATAGATCAACAGATTTAGTTTAACTTTACTTGTTGGGTGACAAACAAACCAACCTGAGCGGGAAAGCTGATGTATTTGAGCGCCTCATATTGGCACCAACTGCTCATAATGTTGGAAAGTGAACAGTGCATATAGAGATAGAGTGGGGGCTGATTTGTGGTGAACAAATACTTCCGCAGTGAACCTCGATTCTGATAGATTAAAACGCACACAGCTAACCAAAATGCCAAAATGCGGTTGACAAAAACCAAGAATTGAGCATTGCGAAACTTGATCGAAGTAGTTGAGCCAGATTCTATTAGCACAAATCATCCAAATCAAAAGAAATAAAAACGTGAAGCAGAAGCATACCAGACGGTAGTATCGAGATTAAGCTATCGGTGATTTGGTGACGGTGAGTCTCGAGAAACGTGCGCGATATCTGGTAATTCTGGGTCATGATCTTCTCTTGCAACACACCCCATGTGAGATAGGTCAGCTGAAGACCGACAAAGCAGTAGACTAGTGTAAAAGCGGTAGACTTCACGGAAGAACTCGATTCATCGAGATCCGAGTTGACCAGCGGCAACTTTTTGTCAAGCAACATGTAGGGCATCCCCTGATCTCGAGTGACACCAAACACCACCAACTTGACATATTTGTTTTGAAGCACTGGGTGTAACACAAACATCAGTGATGAGGCGGAAGAAACCCCAAGTAATACAGACCTCGATCGGGAAGTAAACTCCGTTTGACAAGAAACACAAATACTCCAATTGGTGCAATCACCAAGAGATAGTCGAGAATATTTTCGAAAAATCTGAGAAACCAGAAGTCGCCATAATCAGCGAAAAGATGCCCGGAGATTCCTTGGGCCTGTGGATGTCTGGCGGTGACATCGTGCGATGGAACTGCAATTGGAGTGACCAGCTGAGCAGTGACGAGCACCGCGAGACAGACATGTGGCCAAAACCACCGGAGAGGCATAATCACTGCTGCGATCGCACCTCCTACTTCGATAATGCCGTGCTTGATCACAATCCCAACGCTGCACGCATCTAAACCAACCCAAAAATAAATAATAATCAATTAGATGAGCTGATCATCTAATTGTTGTGAAAAGAAAGCGGAGGTGATTGGTGCCAACACACTATAGATGTAGAGTGGCGGACGCAATGATTGGCCACTCGAGGCACGCCCTACGTTGCAATTACAATAGCTTGATCTATTACAAAGCATTAGATTCCCCAAACCTGCCTTCGTCACTCGACGTCGCCGGCTCTCCTGATCAATAGCGCCGATCTCGGTCAACCGTTGCCGCGCCGCGTGTACCACACGATCGCCTGTTGGCCAATGTTTATACTTCCATAAAGCACATTTGGGATTAAACACGCCATCTAGTGATGGGACTTTTTGCATGCTTTGAAGTTCACTCAAAACTTTGCTGAAATTCAGAATTTCTGAATCAGAAACGATCTTTTCTAACATGAAAATTAATGTTAAAACAAAAGATATTGATGACATGTTGTAGATGTTTTTGGTAAACATGAGTAGATATATCAACGGATGTGTTTATTTGAACTACTATTGTGGTATGAATGGGCACACTCACATTTGACCTTTGGCCAACTTTTGTTGAGTTGTACCTTCTTCCCCTTCTTCGCCTCCTCCTCCTTCACCACCACCCTCAGCACCCTCACCACCTTCTTCGGCTGCACCCTCAGCGGCTTCACCCTCTGCACCACCTTCAGCTGCTTCACCTTCTCCGCCGCCCTCAGCAGCTTCGCCTTCTCCACCACCCTCAGCAGCTTCACCTTCTCCACCACCTTCAGCAGCCTCTTCTTCTCCGCCACCTTCTTCAACTCCAGTTTGGTCGACAGTCTCGGCAGCTTCCTCTACTGCCTGCGACTGGTCCTCACCCTCGGCTTCTTCAGGTTCGGCAGCGGCGGCGGACTCGTTACCATCGGCATCGCCAACATCTTCCTCGCCCTCTTCGTCGCCTGCCTGTGACACTTCGCCGCCTTCATCTCCGGTAGCTTCGCCCATACCCTCTTCGGCTTGTTCCTCTTCTTCCTGTTCCTTGTCGGCTTCAGCATCCTCTGTCTCTGCTTCTAGCTCAGCTTGACTCACCTCGCCCTCTTCCTCGTCACCCCCTTCCTCCTCTTCCTCTTCTCCATCTTCTTCGCCCTTTGACTTAGAGGCATAAGCTTGACTTCCGCCACTAGTAGCACTAGCTTTACTTCCGCCAGCTTGACTTCCCGAACCACTAGCACCAGCTTTACTTCCGGCACCACTGCCACTAGCTTGACTTCCTCCCCAACTGCCACTACCTTTACTTCCGCCGCCACTAGCTTGACTTCCGGCACCACTTGCATTACTACTTCCAGCTTGGCTACCGGCACCGCTTGCAGAACTTCCACCCTTACTCATAGAACTTTTGCTCTTTTTCTTGCCTTTACTTGACTTGGTTTTGTTTGACTTGGAGGTCATCGACTTGGAAGGAGAACCCGGACTTGACTTGCTTGATTCACTAGTTGCTGATGCTGCAGAGGCATGTGTCTTGCTGCTCTTGCTCGACTTGGACATTGACTTGTACGAGCTAGCCGATGAAACCGACGATTTGGATTTGGGCTTCTTTTTCTTTTTCTTGCCTTTCTTCTTACTCTTCCCTGCAGAGCTCGCACCGATAGTTGAAACTGAGAGAGGCTTGCCACGAACGCTCTGATTCGAAGTAAGATTCGAGCCCGGCACTTTGAAGTACTCGTGCTTAAGTATTTTGGACGCCTTAATGCGTTTCTTTGGGTCTACCACAAAAATCTTATTGCATAGTGAGCGCACAAGTGGATTCATCTTATGCTTCTTGGTAAAAGTTCGCCACTGCGTGGTGAATTTGCTCTTTGACCGTACGTGGAAAGGGTAACGATACGTGGATATCGCCACTAGCATCACTCCAATGGCCCAGATGTCCGCTTTAGATGGATCGTAAACGCGATTGAAGGCTTCTGGTGGGAGGTAGTTATTCTTGCGAATGCGCCGCTCCGTGTGCTGCAACAGAGCCTTGCGTTTAGTGCTATCCCAAAAGAAGACCGACTTGCTCCAGCCCATAATTTTCACATTGTCGTGCTCCAAGAAGATATGCTTGAGCTTCAGAAACCGATGTGCGATGCCATACTTTTGAAGGAGAACCACTGCCTCGGTGGTCTGGCGGACCCATTTGCGGCCCTTGTCTCCTGGGATCGTTTTCTTCGCTGCCACCAAATCGTACAGTGATTTCGTGTCGAAGTTATCCATAAAGATGTAGTAGGCCTTTTCATCCTCCACCTTAGTTCACAATGAAATCAATAGAAAAATCAAGGCATATCAACACTTACCAGAAATATATCATGAATCTTAGGATAGTACTTGGAGAGTGGTTTCTTCCCGATAAACTTCATAATCTTGAGGCTATATTTCTCCAGTGTGATTCGGTAGCGAGGTGTGGTTGATTTGAGTAGAATCAACTTGGCGATCATCTCCTTCTTGTGTGGACCATGTGCGGGCAAGAGGTTTTCACCTTCACCCGGTTTTTTCACATCTACAGTATAGTTGTACTTTGATTTGAGTTGCTTCAACGACTTGACATTGATCGCTCCAGGCATATTCATCGCTTCCTGCATCTTCTTGCCCATCACCACCGTAGAGGTGTGACTACTGAAGTTGCTTGATGCCCCACTGGTCGATGACTTGGGCATAGGCTTGCTCATCGAGGCACCAATCGTACTGGTACTAATGCCCGATGTCCGCGATGACTTACACTTTGACTTGACCATACTTGACTTGCACTTCGATTTGATCACACTAGACTTTCCTTTGTTTTTCTTCTTCGATTTGAACTGACTCCACTTGCTTGTCTTCTTCATTGTAGACAACCGGTGACGCTTCCCCGAACTCGACATACTCTTGCTTTTGCTAGAGCTGGATTTGGAAGTCTTGGACAACACACTCTTGTCGCCCGACTTGCCTGATTTGGACTTTTTCTTCGTCATCTTGGTGCTTTCGGGGCTGACACACGCGACGAGTCAAACACCATTACCCATATTTCAAACCACATTTATGCATACAATAAACAACTTTATTCAATTACAAAGAGTTAATACTATTTACAAGTGCCATAGTTCGATTTGACAAACTGAATCAGTCGTTTATCGATTTCAAGTTTGAGATCGAGATTGTTATTAGCTGGCGGGTAGTTGTAGCCCACGTAGACCGGACGGTTCTCGTTGAAGCGTCGACTCAGCTTGGTTGCCATCTCCTTGTCAAACGTGTCCATTTGTTGGCTGAGTATTTGGGTGGAGTGTGGCCCGAGAGCCAGTGCAAGATTATCAAAAGTAGGCTGCTCTGGCGAGCCAACCCAAACCAAGAAGGTTTGATACAACTGCACAAACATTAGTTTCACCTGGTTGTCGTTGATCTCCACAATCTCCTCTCTGATCTGAATATCTTCGTTGTTCATGTTGGCCCTAACACTAAGCTATTACAATTACAGAACTTTTATTTATTTTATGATGAAAAGGCAACAACACTAAAAACATTTCCAGTCACATGTAAACTTGTCATACTTGTCGGTTTACACACTGCAAGTATTCTCTACTAATATAACGCAAGCAACAAGTTTATACTTTGCTACAAAACATTTGCACTTGTAAGCACATTTGTCGAATCGACAATGTCGAGTTTATTTTTGCCTTCAATTTCAGAGAAGCATGTCTCTCTTGTATTTTTATTATAATTAACTTTTTATTTTAATCTATTTTATGAATTATTAATATAAGCCAATTAGTCTTAATTCAGCATATAGCATTTTTATTTTATTAAACGAAACAAAAATATTTGTTTCATCTTTGGATTTTTATAAAATATTTATATTGGTCGCCAGTGTACTAGTATTTCAAGATGATCAAATGGATGGGGCATCAATTGCTGTAGACCAACTGATGTCGTTTGAGTTGTTTGTCAGTCAAGGTGATGCCAAGATCGCTGAATGGGGGTGCGTTGGGTGGAACAAAGAGATTGCGCTCGGTGCGTGTTCCACCATACTCCACTGGCACGAACGATGCGTCCACATGGCTCAAGATGTTACTCTTGTTGATGACCACAACGGTGCGACGTATTTCCTCGTTAGCGAAAGAAAGCACCAGTTTTAGGATAGGTTCCAGCAGCCATGAGAAATTGAAGATAATTGACTTTTTAATAATTCCTGGATAATGTGCAGTGATGATTTCATTATTATGCTTGGAGAGCTCGGTGTCCACCGATAAGACACCCATATGTTTAAAGTCGTTGATTCCGATGAAACCATGCCGTCCGACCATCTGGTCTACCTTCTCAATCGAATGGATTGTGTACTTCTTAATCTGATCGTTGAGGTTGGAAAAGTCGCGACTGAAGACGGGAGTGGCCCAGACCACCACTGATCCCTCGGAAGTTTTGCCAAGAATCTCCGAAGCGTTGATCTCGTACAACTCACGTGCAAAGTCTTCATTTCTCATCTCATGAACCTTCACCTGTTTCTTCCACTGAAAAGTAGCTTTAATGCGTTGATAGGCTTGCTCGGGTGAATCGGCTCGCTCGAGGTAGCGCTCGATTTGCCAGGGATCGTTGCGAGCTCTCTCGATGTCTACCTCGTGGTAGAGACTCGGGTTTGCGACAAACTCATCTTCGAGCATCAATTTGACGCGTTCTAAGTCTTCCACGTTGCACGCGTGCAATCCCATCATGTTCTCACTGTGTCAACTCTCAAGACAAATTAACCATTGATGTTGACAATCGAGCCTAAGGCAGTGCCAATACGCTTGAACATTGGGCGGGTTATCACTCTCCATGAGAAAGCATAAATATTAGCGGTGTCCTTGAAGACTATTATAATGTGTCAGTATTGCGTAGTGGTTGCGCGAACCGTTGCTTGTGATGCTTCTCCATCTGCTAACACACTAATCAAGTCGGTTATCCGCTCTAACGATGTTGATGCCGTTAAGCGCAGCTAATAGTGAAAATCTATTAAGTTTCAAGTAACCATCAACTTGTTATTACGAAATTGAGTTCATTGAGAGTTTATGGTAACACTCAAATGCTATTTTAACCTAAATCTGTTTGATACCAGATCCAGAATCTGGTATATATAATACTGTAGCACCAGCATAATCAAAGTCTAAAGTTTTGACTAGTTTGTTTTCAAGATTGTTTGTCTAGCGTTAATTATGAGAGTTAACTTATAATTATATTGCTTTAGTCTTATACAAGTATTGATGACTTTAGCTGATAATGGCCCGTATTCATCTGTCTTCTTCAGGGTTAACTTTGAAAATTTTAATTGAAGTTAATTGATACAGACTGGTTTAATTGACTTAGAATTTTGTTGAAGATATTGTTGACTGTTCCTTAGGTTCTAACAAAAGTTGACCCTTAGGGGGACAGATGAATACGGGCCAATGTGACTTGTAAATATTTCGAGATAATTCGATCAATCGAGTTGCGGCTAATGTACATGTTGATTGTTGTAAATGATTTACTTTTTATTATTATTGGTATAGTGACATTAATATCATTTGATGACACGTATGTGACTAGGGAGAACGATTTAGAAACTCACGGTATCGCTTGGCCTGCTTTTGAGTGAGAGAAATGCCTAGATCTGCATAAGATGGAGCCTTGGGCGGCACTCGGGGGCACTTGTTTTGTCTTGTCCCTCCGTATTCGATTGGAATGAAAGCCTTGTCTAGGTACTGAGTGATGTTTTTTTGGTTCACTATTACCACCGAACGTCGGAGCTCTTCGTCCATGAAGTTAAGCACGATCTTCATGATGGGATCGAGCACCGCCGAGAGGTTGAACACCAGCGAGAGTCGTACCGCGCCGGGATAGTGCCGAGTGACCAGATCGTTGGTAAAGCGTGACATCTCGAGATCCACCGTGAAGACACTGACATGTTTGGCATCGGACACCAGCAAGATCCCATTGCGACCCGCCATATGATCCAGTATCTCCATCTCGTGCACCACAAACTCTTTGATAAGTAACTTGAGATTGGAGAACTCGGAGCTGTATCTCGAGGTGTTCCACACCACCAGTGAGCCTTGATCGTCGCGTCCTAACACTTCAGTGTGGTTAAGCTCGTAGAACTCTCGAGCAAAGTCTTCGTCCCTTTTCTCGTGCACCCGTGAGGTCTTCTTCCATTGGAGTGTCTCCTTGATGCGTTGGAAGGTCTCGGTGACCGAGTTGCTTCGGGTGAGAAACCGCTCGATCTGCCACGGATCGGTGCGCACACGTTCCACATCGATCGGGTGGTAGTGCTCCGAATGCCTCTCGAACTCCTCCTCGAGCAATCGTCTTACCTTTCCTTGGTTTTCCGGATCTACCGAAACCAGCATGGGACTCATGCTCACCCCTCTCCGCACCTCAACTCAACAATACCTCCCCAAAAACTTTGTACCGTGTTGCTTTTATTTCCAAAAAAGTAGAGAAAATAGTAGGGGAAAAAGGAGTTTGGATGGAATGGAGTAAGAAAATGAAATATACAAATGAAACAATGCTCAATTACAGCTCTGATTCGATTGAACTCGCGCAGTTGGCGATGCTCGAAGCGGTTAAGCTCAGCAGGTCTCCTGCCGTGGCCACCATGACGCCCACTATGCATGGCTGCACGCGGGCGCCACGTTGATTGATCATATCGGTTCACGTTCTGATCTATTTACATTAGCATTTGTTGACGGGTTAAGGACAAAGGGAAGTAGAGGAGACGGGGATATGTCATTTGTAGTATGATGCAATGAGTGTAAGTGTGTGTGTGTGTGTGTGATATATCAACGAGATTCATGATATATTTGGTACATTTGAGTATATACGAGGTATCGATGTGGTTTGTTCGCTGGCCTCAGTCTTGCTGGCGAGATGATTAGATGATGGTCTCGCCCAACTGCACACCAGGCTCGACCCGAGCGTGTCCATTGCTGCCATTGATCTGTCCATTGTGGTTGCAGGGATGGTTGGTGGTGATGATCACGTGACCGCCGTTGCAGGCGCGATACGCCACCGCCTTGTCCACCGCTCCTATCACCGCCGGATTGGTCTCGCTGCTTCGGGATATGTTCTCCTGTCGAGTTACAACAATAGTGAGCATCATGCTTAATAGGAGAATACTCAAACTCAATCCATGAATCATGTGACTCAATCAATTTTTTGGTACTCTTTCATTGAACAGTGCTTTGGGGACAAAAACGGCCCGTAACGGGTTACTCGTGTCAAAGTTAGATAAAAAGCTCCTTCTTTGTTGCCACCCATCAATAGAGACTAAACGGATATAAAGGAGCAAACAAGTAGAGCTAAGCTAGTTATATCTCACAGTAAGCTTGACCTTTCTCTTACTCTATTCCAATTGTATTTTCCTTTCTCTTTCAAGTGTTACATCTTTACGTCTGATTTTGCTTTATTAAAACCCTACCGCATTATTATTACTTTGTCCCTTATTTCTCTGTAAAGTTTAACAACTCGTACGGATTCGGGTTCAGGCTGCGGGTTTTAAAAGTTTAAAATCGAACCAGAAAACTCAAACCCATTATAATATTTTTAAAATAAGTTAAACGGGTAATACTTTTTAGGTTGTACGGGTTATTTTTCGGGGTTTTAATTTTTGAAATTGTGGTCCAGTCACTCAGACTAAAAATTATCACTTCTAGAGCAATTCATGGAAAATCCCTAGCAATAAACTGACCTCCTTTTTAAAAAAGGTGTTGCAGTCGATGTTGGACATGAAGGAGTGTCGTGTGCGACTATAGCTCGCAGGTGGCTGCTGCGTGGTGGCGGAATTATGTCTCAGTAGTTGCTTGCTAGCGATGTTCTGCTTACATAACGACCAGATCTTCCTCATCTCGATCTGCACTTCGTTGTTGAGGAAACAGTAGAGCAGTGCCACGAGGCAACCCTGTCCAAACAAACCAAATGTATCGATCGCTTCCATTAGTATTCGCTTTAATTTAATTTTTGCTTTATAATAATCTACCAAAATAAAACTACAACACTGTCGCGTAAACTATGTTGCCTAAAGCAATAGCGACACATAGGAAAAACACTTTTCCAGAGATACTTGATAAATTAAAACAATTTATAACATGGTCAACTTTATAAATAATTAATAATCTCATTGTAGATTCAAATAGAAAAAGAACGAGAATGTGAATAGCAAAGAGGTCAAACCTGGAACGTGGTAAAGCTGAGATCGGTGTAGAGCCAGAGTATCTCGAAGATGTCGTACGAGTTGAAGGTGACCGTGGTGAAGGCGAGGAAGATCATGTAGTGCACACCGAACAGTGGCATCAGCACCAAAGTGGATCGGAACCACGTGCGATACTTGTACTTCTGCGCGTAGTTGGCCGCTGATCGCGCAAACATCTTCAGAAAGAGTACGCGGATGATGTTGATGAAAAAGAAAAAGTTCATCTAGAGTAAAGCATCAGATAGAGAAAGTTTTAAGCGCGAACCAAAAAAACCAAACCAAGTCATACCACGATGGAGATGGTGATTGGCGCTCGCATTATCCAGAATATCTTTACATTAGTGTTGGTTATCCAACAACTAAAACAATAATAACACAAGTTTGAGTTTAAATCTTAATTTTTAGTCTCTACGCGTTCTTACGAAGTGTCCTCGTAAAGCGAGCGCATCAAAGCCCAAGCTAATACGATTGGAATCGGCAAACCTGATAATTGGGAAATAGTCAAAAATGAACTGACTGCAGTTCGAAGTGTTGCCATACCCCATCCGAGGCAAATGTAAGGAATGATGTTGGAGTTGTCGTTAAAGATATTAAAAAAGATGACATTGTGCAAGTAGAGACCCTCCATGAGGATCCAGTTGTAGTTGGCTAGCAGTGAGTATTGCCACACCGCGGTGAAGATTTTGCAACTCACGGTCTTGTTGAAACCCCAAATTAATTTAGCAAGCATAGAATTACGTGAGAAGTAGTGCTCACCGAGAAGACCATCGGTAGAAGGGTGTAGTTCCAGTTGTTCTCAAGGAGACCACCGTCAAAATCGTTGGAGAGTGCCATCAAGGTTTGACCGGTTTTCTCCGTGAACGCCGTCAGTGAGTGCTCGGCCTGCTCGGCACTGCTCTGATTCATCGAGCCATCGCTTGTGAACTGTTTGGCCAGGAAGATGCTCGAACGAATGATGAAGGAAATGAAGAGCTGCAAGAGTGGTAAACAAGCAGCACAGTCAAGAGTGAGACTTCACCACCACCAGTGCACCGTCAACCGAGACCCACCTGAAGATGAAGACTGTTGCGTGGACATCGCAGTCGCCTGCAAATATATCTAACGGTATGAGTGTGCAAGCAGAGGTGTGGGAGTGCAGTTTGAATGGGGGAATTTACGAATGGAACATATTCACGAATTAGACAGTACAGAGAAAGAGAGAGAGAAAGTATGTGTGTGTAAGAGAGAGAGAAAGGGGGGAGAAAGACGGATCACGAGAGACACGAGAACAGACACGTGAGATACAGAGAGTGTGCCGCGCCACTGGCATACTCACTTGACATAGACCAATATGAAGAAGGCCAACAGGAGCGAGATGAGTGAGATCGAGTAGCCCAAGCGTGAGATGAAACGAAAGTTGGGAATGTGCGGCTGGAATCATCAAATGAGTCAGTTGCTCTTTCAGTTCACCCACCACTACTAACCTTGAGTATCAAGAGTCGCATGCTAGAGCCGTGCTCTGTATCCAGTTGGATGCACTGGCGAAAGTCAGTCCAGTAACTGTTGGTGGACTTGTTGAAGTACCACTGGCCGTCTGCCGTGCAATTCTTGAATGCAGTACCTTCTTTAATAGATTGTTTTACATTAGAAAAACTAACTTCAAATATTTTTTCCATAACACACTATGTCATTTTTGCAAAATTTGCTCCCTATTTGTTCTCATAGTGATAATATGATAGAATGAACCCTAAAGAACAATAATGGGCCATCCAAAAGTCGCTGTCATCTTTACTTTTAGAGATATGGAAATAGATATCTGATAAACCGGTTTTTGTCCGATTTCTCGTCACTTAGTTATCCGATTAATATACATAAACCGTCATTCGAAAGGTATTTTTAAACCCTACAATATGATATACAAATCGGTGTTTAAAAACTTATCTTATCAGATTAGCATCAAATTAAGGAATTATTTGACATCACTTTTTAATTTAATTTAATAATATCTTCTCAACGCACTTAATTATAATTACGTCACATTCATTAAAATAATCTAATTCACATAAATAATTCTTAACGATTAAGCTAAATGTTTATTAATATGTTTTTAGATTCAACCCTATAAAATTATTGCCACTTTAAAACTTTTAAAGTTAAAAGTTAATTTTAACGTAATGTTTTAAGAAGTTGAACATATTTCTATTCACTGTTGAAAAAAGTTGTAAGATTACGACAATGTCTTCAACAATGTTACAATGAAAATATTTCTTTGAATCAGGTAAAGTTTATTTTTATATTACCTTGGCTTGTGTATAAGTTTATTCCTTAATAAACTCAAAATATCCGTTTGCAACATTAGAAATGTAAACTGTGTAGAAATGTTGTGACGTTTGTCACAACATCTAAGCAGAGTAGAGTTGTTTATTCAAAAGTTGTCCTTTGGGATAAGCAACTCTGTATCTAATCAGTTCAAATTGATCACTTGTTGATAATTAAATTTCTCCAAAGATTTCTCGTTTGTTTTGATTGAATGTGCGAACACTATATATGGTAATGAATCGATGGAGTTACCTTTTCGAAATCCCATGACGTACTTGGGACATGGCTGGCTCACAGTGGTGTTGGGTGGACTCTCAGGCCAGCACAGTGCACCATCCCACACACTGGGACAGTACGACTCGCGTCTCACATCTTCGTTGATCAACTCTGCCAAAGCATTCCAATCATTAGTGAGATGGCTTTCTCTCTTTTTTACCCTCTTTCTATTCCAGATTGATCACCACGGGCTATTTGGGCAGCACCGAGTGGATCACTAGGTAAACACGCCAAAGTGTAAAAAAGCCAAGTCAGACACCCGGCAAACACACCAGAGATGGAGAGTTGCGAGAGAGAGAAAAAGAGCAGATAAAATCGAATTGAGAGACAAACAATTGCTTTGATGAATACTGTGTAAATGCTATAAATAGTGCAATCATCATCATCATCATCATCATGTGATATTGAGTACTACTTGAGTGATGTGACAAAGAATTGTTTTCTCCACTAAACCTTGTCAATCTATCAAAAAGCTTGCGCGTTGGGTTATGCAATAGTACTTTGGTGTTTCACTGGTCAAACCGCCCGAGGGGTCATCAATTCGGTGGAGAATGTTATGCTCGGGGAAAAACCAATTTAATTTTTCTGATGATGATGGATCTCAACCTGACAACCAAAAGTGTCGCAGAACAAAACGAGCAACCGAGAGAGGTGTAAGGTAGAACGTACTTTGCGGAAGGTTCGGTGACACAAGAAAAAGAACATGTGTGTACACGCCGTCTAGTCATCGTGCTAAGTCATCCACCTTTTTGGCTGCCTCGACATATAAACCCTTTGTTTTTTCTTCCTTCTCTACAAAAGAGTTGGAGTTACTTGTTTTTATATTGACAAAGAATAAAACCTTGTTTAAATTGACCGTACCAGTTTGGTGCGCGACAAAAAGTATATAACACACACAAGTGATTTGACTAACCGTTTCTGGTAGCGTTGAGTCCGGCACAGTGGTTCTTGGCCCGTTCCAGAGCCAGTATTTGCATGGTCATATCGGTGAGTTGACTCGCCATCGGGGTTGTACTGAGTCGAGTTAGGTTCGGCGGTGTGAATCCATCGTTGATCGTGTCCCACTCGATAGGCTTGTTGACTTGCAGAGTCCGCTCCTCCTGTTCATGAGATGGATCACACAAGTGATCAAGTGACAACACACATTAGTCAAGCAATCCATCACACACCAAAACCCAAACCCAAAGCTTAAGTTTTCTATTAATTAGGAATCTCAAGAAAAGTCAACCCTAAAAGAAAGTTTTTAGAATAACGTTACTTTGATAGTGCTTTTTAGCAAGAAACATCCCAGAAACTCTCCTATGTAAATACACCGGGTTGGCTTTTCTTGCAATCTCTATTATTAATTTACTATGTTCAACAAGCATATTTAAAATAGGGTTAACAGGAAAAACGAATCCTGGGAAGATTTTCTTCTAAAAAGCACTATCAAAATGAGTGGTTTTTCGGAAACTTTCTTTCTTAGGATTGGTTTTTCCTGCAATCCCTATTTAAATACACACACAATTTTCATATTCTCTCTCTCTCTATCCTAATATTTCTACCTCTTTTATCTTTATTTTGTAGATAGAAACAAACAACACAAATTTTTTAAAACTTAATTAAATGAAAATTCTCAAAATCACGAATTCCTATTTTACTGTTACCAAATATTTCAATATTTCTTACTCTAAATATATCTCTTTTTAGTATTCTCTCTTTTTCTTGTAAATAGGAACAAACAACACCACAAAAACACACACACACATATATATATATATATATACCCAAATGATGTATCCAAAAACCGACCATCGTCCTTGAAGACGTCTTCCTGAGAAGTCGCTTCTGTGCCAAATAAAACCTACACACACAAACTGGCTAATCTGATTTAGAGATTAATGTGATTCTCACTTACAAACAACTCTCTCTCTCTCTCTCTCTCTCTCTCTCTCTCTTGTGGTTTCTCGGTACATTTTGTTGCACTATAACAACGTGTCATGCATCCTCTCACTTGTTTAGTAGTGACATTTTAATTGACACACGATGAAAAAACTACAGAGAGAGAGAGAGAGAAAGTTAGAGAGAGAGAGAGAGAGAGAAGAAAGAGAGGAGAGAGAGAAGAAAGAGAGGAGAGAGAGAGAAGAAAGAGAGGAGAGAGAGAGAGAGTGAAAGCAAATCACATTGCGACACTCACAATTGCAAGACCTAGTTTGAAGAATCAAGTAGCAGATAAAACATTTTGAAATGGGTGGAAAATTAAGATTTAAAATTTAAATTACTCGCAAAGTTTCGTTAGTAAGTTTAGTTAGTTGAGAGTGTTGCAATAAGAAAGAGAGAGAGTAGGGGGAGGGAGAGAGAGAGAGAGAGAGAGAAAGTGCTTTGCAAGAATTGACCCACACCATGTGATATATCGCTTCACTGAAGCTCAAATTTTGACTGAAACAAACCAACCCCTCATCTGACCTGACCTAGTTATATACCGTGTTAATTAATTTAGTTTCTTATTTAATAAAATTGTGCTAAAAATATATAAATTCTATAATGTACAAGATTTGAAATTGGAACAAATTGAGTTTGCATCAGATCTGAAATAAAGTGAAAACTTTCCACTTTATGCTGATTTATTAAATCTTTATATATATATGTAACTTTTGCTCAGATAATTAAATCTTTCGCGTGATTTGCTTCTGAAACTTGTTATTCACACACATTTACACTGATGGAATAAATCTGTTAGGTTTGAACAATGAGAATAAACTATCTTTCACTTTGATAAATGTTAAAAATTGATAAACGTCAGTTTGATATATATAATATTAGTGCCATTTCAAACGTATTTTACCAATTTGCAATTTCACTATCTATCTTTTACCTGCTCATACACCTTGATCCTGTGATCTCTGCAATCACACTTGAACAGGTACATTGTATCCAATGCCAATTAGTGATTAGCAGGAAACGTGTCACTTCAAGTAAGAATATAACCCAATATACATGATCATCATTATATTTTTCTTCTAATAACAACTAACACACACACAAAAATCTGCAATTCACACGCCACTGGCTTGAATGAAATCATTTTGGAAATGAGAACCTTTCTTGAGACTTGATCATGGTCATCACCACTTTTTGGTAACAATGGAACTAATGAAATGATCTTTTCTAGTCAACTGTATCTTAGAATCGGACTAATTAAGCTTGTGATGCGTAAAAAGTATGAAATGTTACACTGTTATTGTGTAGTGTGCGACAAAGCTTTCTAATTGACATTAAAGTACACATTTTTAAAACAAACTCAAAAAAACAAATTTTTCTTTAATTATCATACATGTTAATTCCAAAATTTCCATGTAAAGTTTAAAAACTTTTAAGTTAAAAATTCAATACTCGAGAGCCTTAACTCCCAACCAAAAACAAATAAAATAATGACTTAACAAATATTTAAATCAAACTAATAAGGATAAAAATTAAACAGTATTTTAATTAAAAAATTAATAAGTGCAATGACTTGCCAAATGACATTTGAATGATTGACATTTGAATTTTTTCCACCGTGGAAAGTACAAAACCGTCATAATTCTTTATTTTGTCAAGCTTTTTTAAAATTACAATGATAAAATATTTTTCAATAAATAAAATACTTTGTCAAAGCAAAAAAAGAGCTATATGATTGCAATGTTACGCAATATAAAGATTTGATGGTGTAACATGCAAGACCATTAAAGATTGCACCACTGATCTCAAATTAGAATCACATCAATCTAACTATCAAACTCTATATATGATGCTTGACTTTTTGTGTGCTTAAATATATTTGGTCAAACTATAAACTAGGACTTTTCTGGCCAGACAAATTCAAGCCGAAGATTAGGTTTTTTTGTTCTGTATGGGAATTAAGTCTGACTTTTTGATTCTTTCTCTTTCTTTCCTCTCTCTCACTTTCTATTCTTGTTCTCTTAATCTTCTTTATGCTCTTTCTTCTTGTACTCTCTATCTTACATCGTATTCTCTCTCTCTCTTTCTCCCTCTCTCTCTCTCTCTTTCTCTCTCTCTGTCTTCTCTCTCTCTCTCTCTCTGTTTTCTCTCTCCCTCTCTCTCTCTCTCTCTCTGTCTTCTCTCTCTGTCTGTTTTCTCTCTGTCTCCCCTCTCCTTCCCTCCCTCTCTCTCTTTCCCTCTCTCTCTCTCTCTCTCTCTGTTCTCTCTCTCTCTCTCTCTCTCTGTCTTCTCTCTCTCTCTCTCTGTCTTCTCTCCCTTTTTCTCTCTATTCTCTCTCTGTCTCCCCTCTCCCTCCCTCTCTCTCTCTCTCTCTCTCTCTCTCTGTTCTCTCTCTCTCTCTCTCTCTCTCTCTCTCTCTCTCTCTCTCTCTCTCT
>DVQH01000099.1:0-46746 GCA_018231625.1 Papilio phestus
GTTTTTCGGTGTGAGGGTAAGAGTCTTCGACCTCGCTTCGCTCGGTCTCGACAATAATTGCAACCTAGTATGGCGTATTTCTTCAACATTATTCCACTACCTCATCATAATTGGTATCACAGGTTTTTGCTAGAAGCGCCATTTTATTATTAATAGATAGATCGTTTACTAAAATAAATAACGTGTTAATTAAAGCTCAATTCTTAAGAGGTTAGAAGAAAATAAAGTTAGAGAAAGTATAGTCGTTATAGAGACAAACCAGAATTTTTCCACTGGTTGCCCTGGATACTGCAGTAATGAATCGGTGCCTTGTGTTGAGGAGAAACCACGCAACCCCGACTCGAATGACGCGAGAAGTAGTATATCGAATAGAGTCCTACTTATAGCTTGCACTCAGTGGACAAGTGATATGATTCCAATTATTATCGTCTCAGTTCTAGCTTCTCAATTCTAATCATGTGGGCAGTGGCTGCTCAAAACAAGAAGTACAACGAGTCAGTATTGTTATAATATATATTTTTAATACTTTTTTTCTAGACTAATGATCAAGTCACTATAGTGTAGCAGATTTGCACAAACTTGCATAGAGCACTTATGTGGTGTGCCCATTATTAATCAGTGTGTGTGTTTTATTTAATTCTCCCCCGCATTCCCATAGTGTCTTGGGCGCCTACAACAGTCTCCGCGATCCCCATCTCAATTCGTACTTTCGTAAGCCACAAATCAGACGGCATCTTCTAAAGGCCAACATTGTGAGTCTTGTGCCATGTAAAAGTTAATTTGACTTGTGTCTGAACTTTTGCTCTCACTATCCCCACTTGTGCAGATCAATAAGGACAACAAAATTGTTGATGAGATTAGAAGTGTCAAGCATCAGCAGAGTGTTGAGCGTAAGCAGAAACGCGAATTGTACCAGTTGCTCACTGAACTGGTCAAACGCAACCGAGAGCTACGTCTTGCAGAAACAGTCAAGTCGGGTCGTGTCGATCGGCAAACACTGATTCAGCAAGCCCGCCAATTGTTCTATAGTGACCGAAGTCAACTACAAAATGGCTTCCAAACCACCACTGATGACCACAGTCAGTTGCTGCAAAAACTGGATCGCATGATTCGCACCATTAAGGAGTACAACTCTAACAATGGTTTGATGTTATCATGGTTTATATATTTTGTATAAAATGACACCTACAAATAACTCAGCTAATCAGAATTCGAATAGTAAAGCAGAAAATTCAAATCATGTCAAATGCAAATTCGAATGAGAAAACAAAAACAAAAAAAACTTACAAGTTTTTTCTCTCACTCCCTCCTGTCTCACTCACTCTTTAACACTTTCCTTTATTCAGTTTGGTTCTCTCTCAATTTATTCTCTCCTCAATCTCTTTAAGATGCGCAACACTTCACTGCGAGAGCGCGAAAAATGTTGCAAAAACAAAAAATCACAGAACTTAGAAACCCATCACTATACTTTTCCTTATAGACGAGACTTTATTAATTTTAGTTTAACTAGATCTGCCTGGAAACCGACAACATCCAAGCACACCAAATATTAAATTGCCAACCAGTAAAAGTTGGCATGATCTGTCCAACAAGACAAACGACATTGATTTTCACTTTACTAAATTATTATCTTCTACGAGAGTCTATCGGCCCAAGTCATCATATGGTCGACCCCGCCAAACAGTACCAAAATTAAATGCTTCCAATCCAGATTTGTCACAATTTGATGATTCAGATGAAGTGAAACTGAAAAAAACAAAAAGTGTGTTCACACTGGCCAATAGTGAAGAGAGTGAAATAGAATCATTGGATGGTGAATCTTTGGACGGTGATAGCGATGAAGACTATCTTGAACAAAGAGAAGTGTTGTTTCAACGAATACCAATTGAAATGACAAGCAACTCCAACGGTAAAAAGTACTACGCATTTGATAAGCGATTTGTGAAGAATGCATCGGGCCGCCAGCGAGTTCGAATGACTCTGCAATTCCACGGTCTGAATGGCGCGACCAATGGAGGTGCCAAGCGAAGCATCAAGGTGCTGCAGCAGGTTACTGTCGGTGGTAATGCTATTCTCATCTACGACGGCTTTGTGATGCCTGGAGGTATGTCACTTTGCTCTCACTCTACTACTACTCTTCCATCTTGCCCTAGACGTATTCACGTTTGATGTTCGCCCTCACCTTAACAACTCGTTCGCCATCAACGTGCTGGTCAATGGCATCCGTGACCTGAGACTCAACACATGTTGCGAGCACAAGCACCGGCGCGGTACACGACTTTCACATTTTACCATCATTGACGTAGTTGGCGGACGACCTTGCTTTGCATGCCAGGCTTACGATGAGTCCAGCAAACGAATCGAGATGATTACCGCGTTTACGCCCAAAATGGCGATTAACCAACTCAAATCGAGTACTACCAGTGAACGCAAACCGAGCTTTTCTGAAGAATCTACTTCGTCCTCGACTATGTCAGCATTGAGTGATGATGCCGGTAGCGAATTAGTACCCGAAGAGCAGAAGTTGTCCGAATTGAGAAGCAGTGAAGTGAGTGAGCTAGAGAATGAGAATGACGAAGGACCAGTATCGGTTGGCAGTGAAGTGAGCGAGGAGGAGAATGCCATCACTGTGATTGCCAACGAGCAAGCAGAAAGAAGCCTCTCCGATGCCATTTCAGAGGTGGACGTAGCCGAAATCGAAGAGGTCAACTGTGATAACATCATCAACGAAACTCTACCACGTCTCAAGAATCTCGATTTAGATAGTGATAGTGACACTGACTAGAACCATGATATTTCTGTGTGATATATTGCATGTGATTCATCACATAAATAAAGTTGAGTTGTGACGATATCTTAAGCGAGGTGTGGATTGGGTTTATTGGACATATATACTGTACATGAATAACTACAGAATGCTTAGAGTTTACGATGATTAGCGGTCGAGTTGGAAAGAGCCATCGTTTTGGCAAAGTCAATCTGGGCATAAGGCACCGTTGTAGTAGTGTTGCTTATGCCATTCGATTTGGCTGCCGTCTCTTTTTTGTCCTTTTCCGAAGTCTGCTTCTTCTTCGATCCCCGCTTGGTCGGTAAATCGTTATTCTTGACTTCTTCGGGCATTTCTTTGTTTGACTTAGTGGGCTTTACCTCTGTCGACTTGTTTTTTAAGTCGAGCTGAATGTATGACTCGGGAGTTGAGCGCGGTGAGCGATCACGCATTGTTGCAGAAGAGGGAAATTCGGTGAGACGGCAAACGGGAAGGTTTAAAGTTCTGGTCAAACTTAGCCTCCCATCTTTCCTCGAATTTTGATCAAAGTTGACGGGACAAAAAGTGCCTAAATCATCGGAAGCTCGCATTTTGGATTGAATCTGCTCTAGTTTCTTAGCGTCCGCAGCCACCGTGTGCAGTACTTCATGATTCTCGTAAAGATGTTCTACACTCTTACGTCTAGTCACACTGTCCAAATCGTCTTGTGAGCCACCAGCTTTAAAGTTGACGTAGCTGTGGCTTGGGTTACTGCGCGGAGATGGTAATGTGCGTGATTCGAACAATGAGGGAAGTTTCGAAGAATGATTCGACTCGTCCAGCGAGTTCTTTGAGTCGTCCATTTGAGAAGAACTGTGATTAAAGGACAATGGGTTTGAGCTGTAGTAGTTGGGCTCAGATTTGATTTGGCCACTCGAGTTGAGGTATGTGCGGCTAAGTGGTTCGCCACCGCCTAGAGCTGATTGCGAGCGAATGCCGCCGTCAGCAACCGCTTGAATTCCAGACCGCCGTCCTGGTAGTGAGCCAAAGTTGGTCGAATCGCCTACAAGACCTTCGCTAGTTAAGTTCTGGTACTCATGTAAATGTCCTCCATTCGATAACCCGCGAACATGTGACTGAGAATGCGATGCACTGGAATTCTGAGACAAGCCTCGGTGAGTGGTAAAGTTGGACGCACTGCCCATAGCTTCGATCTGTCTATTTAAGGTTTGCAAAAGTAGTTCGGCATTGGAACATCTAAACGCATAGATTCCTGAATAAATGAAAGCGAATGTTATCCAACAGCACAGAGCAAGTGTGTCACGCTCACCATCGCCAGTCTTGCAACGTCGTCCACATTCAAAACTGAATAGATTGTCATCACAGCCATATTTCCGTAAATATCTGACAACGGAATCAGCATTGATCAATTATGTCTCCAATCAACACAAACGTACTTTAAAGGCCAAGCAACTTGTTGACCTTTAATCCAAAATATCAAGTCTGTCTCGGTGATCTCAATCTGGCCATTATACCTAGCGTTTCCTTCGACGTCGACATTGCAGACCTATCATCATGAAAGAAATAGGATTGTTGTTCAGTGTTAAACATTGAAAGAGCGTTGTGTAGAGTAACTCACGTTAAATATCCTAGTCGAAGGCGTGTTGGATGAGCAGTGATTTGCCGCCGCTGCCGCGGTGGTTCCATTCGACCATCTGAGCGCATCCTCGCCGCCAGCTGACAGATCGTTGGTAGACTTACTCTTTGATCTGTTGTGGTTGGAGTAGGCACAGCCCATGGAGCCAATTCTCAAATTCAACAGTGACAAAAAACAAGTGGCTTGGTTTGAGCTCCACTAGAAAGGAATGCTTTTGTTTGTTGCATCAATCACTGCGGCCCAAACTGGGCGGTCAACAGTGACTAGAAAAAAGATGTCAGCGCAGAACGATGATGTCTCGATTGCTTTACAGTTGCCTTACATGATGGTGGCTGCCATCGAAAGCCGATAGGGAATTGTTGTCAATATTGCGGTTGTAGCTTGCAGAGATTATTGACGACACAAGTAGGAGACACTCACTCACTCACCCAAGTGTATATCAGGGCGCTACAAGAGGAGCTATGCGAAAACAACAGTATCAGCACCAGCAATAATTTGAGAACTCGAGGGGACAATGAGTAGCCCAACACTATAGTTTGGCAATTTGACTCGTATAAAAATTAAAATGACTGGGAAATTGGCATTTCATGTTCTGGCAAGAGGACGGTGATAGGTCAATGAGTTTGCTTCATTTAACTAGTAATAAACTCAATTATATGCAATCTACAGCATGCTTTGGTGGCATGCGGCAGGCTAGTGTTGGGTTGTCCAATAAAACAACACAAGAACGATGACGCGCTTGCCTGGCAGCCGCAATGACACCAGAGAGAAGCAATCGTGATGCGATGATAGCACCGACGAGAGACACAGTCCGAGATTCTGGTCCGGCGATCGATAGGGTGGGAGGGGAGGTTTGTGAGGTTGGTGAGCAGATGATAGCGTAGAGCAGCTTTTGTTGTGCCCCAAAACAGTAGGTGATGTCTGGTGTGGCGGTGACACGATCCACACTGATCGCCACTCTCATGCCACAGCTATTGCTTAAGGCTTACGTTAAGCGGCACTGCTTTGCTACTGCGCACACCACCCAACTCCCTTCACTACTTTCCACGCGATGGCACCACGTGTCACCAACCAATCTGCCATATCCATTCAATTCACTAGATATTGGTGTCACCTCATATCAGTTCACACATTTCTTCAAATACTAACCTTTATTAGTTTTCACTTACATCGGAAAAAAATGAAATTCATTATATTATACCAAGATTTGATTCTAGAAACAACTTAATCGAATTATTATTTATCTATATAAAGTAAGATTTACAGAAAGTAATATTTTTTAATAATAAACCGTTGAATCACCACTAAATTCCAACAATATGTTGGTTTGGAGTACAATAAACTAAGTTGGAAATTCACTTTATAAATGTTAAGTAGTTTACAATTACTGTTGACACTTTATTAGTAAAAAATAATAACTGGTTTATTGAATCAAATCACATGCAAGAAATTAAAATGTTTGATCAAATACACCGGTAAAGAGCCATTTTCTACCAGAAATATATATAAATATTATTGTGTTATAAATTTTTAAAAATAGCATTTCTTACATTCTCTGTATCCAATAATGAGGACCTATTATGGGGTAGCCACCACCATTTTTACTATAAACATAGATTAGCAATTGATTGTTATATAATATTGTGACTTACTAATAATACTTGTGATTGCGATGCAGAGTGATTAAAAAAGCATCGATGCCAATCAGGGGATGCGAAGATGGGCAAATAGCGAACCAAAGCAGCCCGAGACAGAGAAGAATAGGGAAAGATCTTACAAAGGAGTTCGACAACATGGCTGATGATCTGCGCTCGATGTCACCAAGCTCAATTTGTATTTGGCAATCGGCATTCGGGTGAGAGAAAGAGAGAGTAGGTCCATTTGTCGGTGAATCCAAGTGTAGCGCCGAGCTCAAATCCAATTATTTCCTTTGCACAAAGTGTCACTATCACTTGCACTACCTTGAGTTGTACCTTTTCCTTAAAATAAAAGTCAATCCGATAGACCTCAGTGAGCACCAAAGTAGGACATCAAGACGCGCATGTTTGCCTAATTTACCAAGTTGTAAGACTATTATTTTATAAAAATATAAAACCATGAAAATGTATCATTTATAATTTCGTATGACAAGATTCAAAGTCAATACAAAATAAAGAACAAGATCAACAATTATTTTCGAAAGCGATCGTACCACGGAGTATGTCGCGTATTTTCTTGAGTTCAGCAATTGAAACAAGTACATTGTCAATCCCTAGCTCGTCACCAGTAGAGTCGAGCTTGTTTCGCGCGTTGGCAAAAGATTGCAATGTGTCGAGATGCTTGCCCATGAATCGAGCACAAAATTCCATCTTGTACCTTAACTCGTCTGCTTCGCGTGACACCTGACAGCAAGCCTGACTCCGAGCATTGTCACCAACTTGTAATTTAGTGAATTTATCTTCGATCCACTCGAATGAAATGTTCTTCATCTCGTTGATCTTAGACTTGTCTAGAGTGTCGTTAGTAGAGATATGGAGCGAGCGAGGTCGATTCGGATGGCGACCACCGCTGAATGAGTTGGACTTCTCTAGATGAACTGGTATTCGGTTAGCCATTTGAACCTTGATAGCATTCGGATTTGGAAGTACCAGCGTAGAGTGCTCAACTGGTTCTGGGTAGTTCTATTCAAAGTCAAAGGATAAGTTTTTTTTAACTACAAATTCAAAAACTCTTACTAGAGGATCTCGGATATGTAGAGCCAAGTGGATCACGTAATGTACGTCACACACCGAGGGGTAACGCATCAAATGATTGAGACAATTGGCATAGTCACAGGGTAGTAGAATATTGCGAATCACCACTAACATAGCGGTAAAGAGATAATCACAGAGACCGAAGCCGTTGGCGAAAATGGCATCCCACACCACCAAAAGATCCTGCATCTGAAACTCACGTATAAACAACAGTCGCATCCATCGTATTCCGTAAATCTGAGGTGCAATCTTCAACTCCTTCAAATGGTGATAAAGTGGCTCGTCATAACGACGCAGAATTTGTTCGGTAATCATCTTGAGTTTTACCCCAATCTTTGAATAGCAATTAAAGTCGATATCATTGGAAAATGGTTCCATATTGACATATTCATATTTCTGTAATCAAAACAAAATTTCGGTAAGCTAATATAGTTTAATAAATTTCAATATACCTTAATAGTTTTAATTGAATTATTGTCGTACCACGATTCGATACGTTCCATCACATGTGCAAATAAAAAATACGAGTCATGCTCCAAATAAGTTGAATCTAGAAGTTCTTTGATTTCATCTCTATAGATAAGAAATATATCACTAAAATTGCACTGGAAAAACACAAGCATACTCGACAAGTCCATTCTCTTGAGCAAACAGGTACGACTGGTGATCGGAATGAATAACAAAAATGATGGGGGCAAGAATCTCATGCATTCCCTAAAATAATAAGTTTAATTTAAAACAAAATAGTGGGTAATGGCAAATAAAGATATACTTGTTTGTACTCGATTTGAGAGTTTTCTCTTGCGTAGTTGAACAAGATGTTCACCATAATGGATTGAATCTTTTCAGTTTGAAAAAAGTTTATATCGGGAAATGCACGAACCACGTCTTGCTTAATTCGAGTTTGTAGTTCATCATCAGAAAAGTATTGATTCCAATGACTCTAAAGTAATCTGTTAATCCAATTGTGTTGCCACAAAAGTAATCTACGTACAGTTTCTTCTTGCGAAAGTGGATTATCTTTAATAACGTTTACTTCGCATTGAAAAGTCCTTGGATCATGACGGTACTTCTGTTGTATCTCTTTGTACTTTCCGCGTAACACACGAATGCGTTCCACACGATCTTTTGATGATTCGGGCAAACATTCTAAAAATATCTACAAAACAGAGAAAGTTGTTTTTTATAGTTTATATAATAGACACGCGGATATCTTTGCAAGATAACTAACCCGCCAACAGAGAGATCGAAAACGACAACTCCTAAGTCCACTTTTGAGAGACGTCTGTCGAAGTGTTTTGACATTATCAAGTGACATGTATTCTTCGCTACACAAATTAATAATTAATTAGTAACCATAAAATACAAGAATAGAATGAGTAAAACACCAACACGTAGTAGTTGTTAATGATGCGTTCGTCGATTGTACGGCCGTGCTGATTGTTAGATTTGAGAGCATCTTGAGCATTCTCGATAATTGCAAAATCTTCATCTGCCATGGTGGAGAATTAATTGGGGTAGTTAGCGTCCAACAACAGTGGGTTAACACAGGCGGTAGATAGCAATGATAGAATCTGTCGAATTGTAATGCATGATAGGCAACAAAATTAGAGGGAGCGACGATAAGTTGAATGATTGCACCGTGATGAAGAGAGAAGGAAGGATGACACAGGTGACAGTGCTACTCCACCGAGGGTGATTTTACACTTCTTTCATAGTGGAAAAGTCGACTGTCAAGGGAAAGATCTCCGAGGTGAGCTAGCATCTCCCAATCACCACCAACACTCCAACAGCTCCCGGCAGCAATCAGTGGGCAAATCGAAGTGGCATCCAGTGATGACATGCCACTATCGATAACGAGCACACACCGAAGGTGGTGAGGCCAGACACTGGAGGAGAAGATCGCTGCAGCCTAGAGTCAGCCAACCACAACCACAACAATCATCGGCTGGTTGTCAACAAACCGCTAGAGCATCGTGGTGCGACGAACGACTCTATCGATGCTTCTACTTCAGTACACCAAGGACACCATGTGATCACATCGATGATGAGATTATTAGATCTCACTCACCACAGCTCGTTGCATGAAGTGTACTACCGAGTACTGCTGCCCTATGTGCGAGGAAAGTCCTCACTTCAATCACCACTTTAGATCACCGATAGAGTGTGGCTAGTCTGTTAGAGGTGATTGGGGAGGAAAGTGAGTGGTGTCACTGGATGGTGATGAATACCTAACGTCATGGGCCCAGCACACCAACTACTGCGCAGTGTGATCAACGGCAACCGGGCTTCACTGGCCCGTGCCATCACTCTTCTTGAATCAAAGAGTACTCTTTCTTCCGAGCTTAGTAATAAACTCGAGTTTATTCAAGCGTTGCATGAGACTCACTACCGAAAGAAACTGGACACTACTCGAGTTGGTATATCTGGTTCACCAGGATGTGGAAAATCCACTTTTATCGAGGCGTTTGGTATGCACCTTATTGAAAACAAGAAGAAGAAGGTGGCTGTTCTAGCTGTGGACCCTTCGTCGGCTATTCGAGGAGGTTCCATTCTAGCCGATAAAACCCGAATGCCGATGCTGACTAAACACCCGGACGCATTTATCCGACCATCACCCTCACGCCTCCATCTCGGCGGAGTAACTCAGGCTACAGGTCAGCAATAGTGGTATATCTCAATTACTCTAATTGCAAATTCTAAACAGGCAATTCGATTATGCTTTGCGAGGCCGCTGGCTATGACGTAGTGATCATTGAAACGGTTGGCGTGGGTCAATCCGAGTACGAAGTAGCTCATCTTTGTGATATCTTTACACTTTTGGTTGCACCATCTTCTGGTGACGAGTTGCAAGCGATCAAGAAAGGTATTGTCGAGATGGCCAACATGATTGTTGTCACCAAGTATGATGGTGACACCAAGATGGCTGCGCGACGGATGAGAGGTGAGATCAAGTCTGCCACTAAGTACATTGATTACACCGAGAGGCCAGTGGTCAAGTGTGTCTCTTCCAAGACCAAAGAAGGTATCGATGAGGTGTGGACCGATATCGATACCTACGTGAATCAAGACCAACAACTTAAAGCCACCAAGCGCCAAGGACAAAAGATCAAACTTCTGCGAATTGATCTGGTTAACGAACTCTTCGACCTGTTGAGTCACCATCTCAACTACGAGGAGTTTGAAAAGAGACTTATCAACGACCCTCGATTGTCTAACTATGAACTGGTCCAAGAGATTATATATCGTGATCTATACAAGGCGCTCAAAGTTAAAGAATAGATCACATAGTTGTTTTGTTAATTTAATTAATTATTAGTAAATTTACAAATTGTTACAGATATATTGTAATCACACTAAATGGAGCTACAGAACTCATAGACATGAAATGGATTCTGACCGGATAGGAATTTGATTTCTTCCCTGCCCTCGGCAGTGAATGCAGAGGGTCTCTGTAACCACCGACGATCGGCATAATATTCCAGACAAGTGTGGATTTCTTTGTCCGAGTAGTGAGGCACCTCGACTGGCACAAATGGATCGAAGTCTTGAAAGCCCTGTGAAAGAGGTATTTTAAGATAGTAAATATTATCAATGCAGACATCACGGTTCACCTCGTCTGTCAATAAATCTTTGGGATAATCACTCAAGTGATCCACCGTAAAAGGGCCCCAGTGCTTATAGGTTCGATTAGATGGGTCTTTCTTTTTTAACATGCCACCAATTGGAAGAATTCGATAGGGCACTACCAGCTTTTTGCACACACTAGCCACCAAAGCACCGTTTTGCTGTAAATTAACAAAAATTAGACGTTTTTACTAAAATTTTTTACTAGAAAAGAGCATACCCAGTTGGTATTGAAGAACTTCTTCATTGCACGTGCAATGGTGATATCATCGACAGTTGCTATGGTACGATCTGGAAAATGAAGACGAGTGGGCTCGTAGAAAGCGTTAACTTTGTCCACGACCACCAATAGACGACAGTGGCCTTTGGCCGCGTTCAGACGTAGCTCTTTGAGCAGTACTGCCATGCAGTCCGAGGCGTGCTTGATCCTATTGATTCCGTGCTCAACAATTGACATCAAACTATCACCTTGGTTGGTCACTTCGCGCTGACTCCAGGTGTATTGATTGAGAGAAGTTAACTGTAATATTACGAGATGTGTTACATTCGGTTCGATACAAGTTTAGTTTAATTACTTGTAATTCTTCCAACAAGTTCATATTTTGCGCTTTGAAGTGTTGCAGCCATACAGCAGCATCAAGGGAAGTATCGATGCGCTTCGAATTGTGTGTTGACATTGATTGTTCTTGTGGATAGTTGGTCCAATCGGTCGCTTTCAATCAAGGCAAGAAAGCAATTCAATAAATATTCTTTCACAAATCAAAATCACATACGTTTGGGACAATAGATCAAAACAAACTTCTTATTGTATCCGTAGTGTAAAATATGATTTAGCGTAAATGTTTTTCCTGATCCAACAGTGCCCCCTTTTGAGAAAAATACAATCAAAATTTAGTTTTAAAAACTAAAAGAAAATGGCCTTACACAACACGTAGCGGTTTGGTGGTTTCTTGAAGTCAGTCTTGTTTAAGTAGTTGATAACCTCCAGAGCTGGTTGACGAATCATGATGGCAGTTTCCCGGAACACCTTGAGCATCGCTTGTTGCTCTTTGTCAAAGCCACCGAGAAGAAAGAGTCGATTGGCGACCTCATTCGAGATTCGGTAGAAACGGCCGTGGTGAACATGGTTGTGATTCTCCGGATTGGATTCCTCAGTTCGCAAGATGGATTGCTTCACGTTGCCATCAGCTGTTTGAACTGTAAGCGACCTTGTCTGGCAAAGCCCCTTGAGCACCGGTACGTTGGACTTCTTGGCCAGTGTCAGATGCCTGCGTAGGACCCTTGGAAAGCCGCTCATGATGGTGACACGATCCACCAATAGAACAATTTGAGATGTGAAATGGCTGTGTTGGTAGAGTCACGTGTAGAGAGTTGAGTGCGGTGGCGGTCAGGTGTCGAGTTGGACCATCCGCAAACAGCGTATCGTGCATGCAACTTTTCCATATGTATCTCACCCACGATTCGCAACACATCTCACTCACTTGGATTTCTCATATTATCATCAAACGATCTTTACCATTCTAATCCAATTTTCAGGTCTTTTTTGTTTTTTCTCTTTGTATTCTTATTTTATACCACAATCATGTAATGTTACTTTTTCAAAAAATATCTACCAAGTTTTTTTAAATATTTATTATAACCTCAATTTTTCATGGATGAAATCAGTGTTGACTACACTAATGAGCAATCTGCAAGCCAACATGGGACTATTGAAGCGAATAGTGTGGAACTTAAATCAAATCAGTGGAAAGTGAATTCTGTCCACAAGACTGGTGGTACAGCTAGTCAACAGAAGAAAATATCTGGGAAACCTATCTGTGAAAGTAGTGAGTCAAAAGTGCAAATTAAAGAACATTCTAAAAAGGAAAATGGAAATTCAAGATTAAAGGAAAAGTTCAATCGAAGTGAGAAGTTGAAAAAGCAATTGACTGGTAAAAATGGAACGAATCAAAAAAGAGTTAGAGTTAAAAATGGAAAAACAATTCAACCTAAGAATGATTCTATGACTAATAATAATATTGCAAAAATAAATGCTCAGGTTAATGTGGGATCGAGCTTTAGCCTTGAAACAATTCAAGTGGCTGCCGAGAATGGTGAGATAAGTTGTCCCATTCATTCTGGAGCTAGGAAGATTTTATGTGACAATTTGAACTATCGAGTGACCAATGTGATTCACTGTGCTGCTCAATTCATGCATCACGCTAAACGCACTCGACTTACTACAAGAGACTTTTCTGAAACTCTACAAGAGTTAGACTGTGAACCCATTCTTGGCTACAACAACGTTCAAAACCAACCCGAGTTTTTTACTTTACAATGTAATTCTCATCGCCTATCGCTTCCACGCGATTATTATATCGAAGTTGATCTCAAACACCACTCAGCAAGCATTTTACTCGAACGTTTCGACTCGAATGCGTTATTCAATTTGCAATCGAAGCTTTCGAAGGTTTTTAGGGTTGAATTTGCAATGCAAAGCCATCACTGTGATACGATTGACACGTTTTCTTATTCAAAATATTTTGTTCAAATCACAGATATTTTATTATCGTTAAATAGCTCAGAGTTTTTAAGCATTTCTGCTAATGAACAACACCGCATTCTGCAGGTAATTCGCTACGATTTGGCGAATAACCCTAAAATCAAACCAACACTTGGCGCTATAGTTAAATTTGTTTGTAGTGCCATTCAAGCTTGGGTAAAGTCGAGTGTCTTATTGGAAAATGAAACGATGCGCACTGTAGAATTCACGTTAGCTTGTTTCAATCAAACTCAAATTTATTTGGGCATTCTCCGAGCTGCCATCATGAATCCACTCTTTTATGAGCTTTCTCTTGAAACAACTCTAGTGAAGAGTTTATCAGAAACTTTATTATCAATTTGTTTCGACACAAATTGTAGCGAAAAATTGTTATACAACAACTTTGCAACGCTTTATTGGCCATTACTTGAACTATGCTCTTCAGCGGCTCTACTTTTAAGTCAAATATTAAATAAGTATTCATTTGGTTTCACTAACTTTCAACAACTAATACTGAAATCATTACATGAGAGGATTGTTTCGAAACGAGATGTTGAGTGCTTCATGTCGGAAACTCTTCTAAGACATACTTTGGTGGATTTGATCACACTTCGCATTCACCGTTTTATTGGTTTCGACGCTTGTCTTCGCTACCTCAATCCTCTGATTATGAATTCAAAATCGTATTTTTCTGATTATTTAGTCAATCAAAATAGAGAAAAGTCTAATAATTTGACTAAGATCAACCCTATTATCCAAGCCGAAATGTGTTTGGTGGGAGAATTGATACTCAAAAGTCTTGCAACAGTTACTAATTCAGACGAATGTATCATGTTGAGCCAGTGTGGTGATATCTATTCGTACTATTATGACCATTTTGGTGATTCTCTCGCTATGCGACTGCCAACCAACCGAAGCATTCACCACCAAACCCAAGTTCATCCACCAAGTCGTAAACGGTTTTTTGAGAAGAAACTGTCCCACACTTCCACGATGATCAAACCCCAGTCTCCATTTGTCTTCAATAAGACTCGATTTGAGGCATCACAGCAAAAGTATAAGAAAGCACCTCCCAAAACCTACTTATACCAAGAAGAGTATGAACGTGATCTCAATAATGGTGTAGCACTATCCACATTTGAAATTGTCTTCGAAGGTATTCGTGTGAAAGCACGAAATGATGGTATGTTATTGAAAGACAATTTTAAACAAAATATTAAACAATTTGGATGGAATCTATTCTTGATCTCATACAGATGATCAGGAGAATTGGAGAGGCAAGAAAGGTCCATTGGAGCCGTACCACCAGTCGGAGTACTACCGCTTGAGCATCGATTACCACACATCGCACAAGTGCATGCTTGGCTGCTACCCACATCGCCTCAATACCTCATTCAGTCTCTTCACCAACTTGTGATTTCTTCAATCACATGAGAGTATTTTTTAAAAATAATTTAGTGCTTGTACATACAGTGATTGGAAAGAATAGAACAAGGATATAGTAATAATAATCATAATAATAGAGAATAATAAAAAAAGAGCCTAGTAGAGCAGTGAATAAAGTTTGTATTGTATTGTAAATAGTAATAATAACAATTGGATTCAATAATAACAATAGCAAGTAGAAAAATCAATCAACGAAAAAAATAGAACGAGATTGTAGAAATATATAGAATCACATTGGTCACCTTGGGTTCGGGTAGAGTCTCGTGCGATGAGAGAGTAGAGGGAAAGGTACGGTAGCGCCAAGGAGGGTGGTGGACCAACTCATAGGACCGAGAGCTACCAGGTGTGACCACGGAAAGGGTGGGTGGCGAACCAAACTTGCACAGTGTAGTCAGGTAGGTTGTATGTATGTAGGTGTGCGTGTGTGTGAATATAAATAAGAGGTCTAGTGTCGAATTATGATTGTTTGTACAAGAAAAGTCGATTATAGACTGATGAAGCGATGGTGAGTTGAGTGATGGGCCGAGATATTAACATTAGAGATGCAAATCAGATGCCGATTCAGTGGCAAGGCGAACTTCCACCGAGAAATGAAGCAGGTGCTGCCTCCGCATTGATGTTGATGTTGGAGCGGTTGTGTTTCATGTGTGAGCGCACCAAATGACCGGCGGCAAGTGCCGAAAGAAGAGAGAGTTCGGCGGCAAGCACTGTGCCGCAAACCACCATGGACAACTCCTTCGCGTTTGAACCTGGATCTGTGATTGAGCAACCTTTGAGACCCAAGAGCTGAAAGGAGGGCAAGAATGAGTGAGCTACCGATATTACACAATGCACAGACATACCTGAAGACAAGCTCCTTGAGGTCCAAGGACGGTTCCACCACCGATGGTGCCCACCTCGATTGACGGCATTGTACAGGAAATATAAAGGTCTTCGCCATGCGCTTCCATGATTGTCATGCAGTTAGAACTACCAACTGTTTGCGCCGGATCCTGCAATGTTTAGCATTGAGTAAGAAGTGATGGTCAATCATGAATCACGACATACCTGACCAGTGGCGATGTAGATAGCGGCCACTATATTGGCCGCTTGTGCATTGTTACCTCCAATTGAACCGGCTACTGCGGATCCAATTAGATTCTTCGAGATGTTGAGTTCAACTAGTGCGTCAACACTGGTCTTGAGAACCTTTTCTACTATTCTGCGAGGTATCGTAGCCTCACATACTACTGATTTGCCGCGACCTTCAATCCAGTTCACCGAAGAAGGCTTCTTATCCGTACAGAAGTTTCCGCTCAAACACTTCATCTCCAAGCCCTGGACATTCTTCTCTAGTACATCAAGAGCAAGCTCGGTGCCTTTGGAAATCATGTTCATACCCATTGCGTCACCGGTGAAGGCAACAAAACGCAAAAACAAGAATCGCGACGCCACTTTGGGCAAGATGTACTGAAGCCGAGCATATCGCGAAGTTGAATCGAAAGCGGCCTTGATTAGTTCAAAATTTTCAGGTTTAGAGAGCCACTCCATGGCCGCAGCAGCTTCCATAGCACTGCGGAAGTGAAGCACAGGACCTCGACTCATGCCATCAGAGAACACTTTGGCGCGTACACCACCCGAGTCGAGAATGGCACGGCATCCTCGGTTAGTGCTGGCAACAAGACAGCCTTCGGTGGTGGCCATTGGTACGTAGTATCTGTGTTGGTTGAGCATTAAAGGTCCTGCAATGCCAAGAGGTACTGGCATGTAACCGATTACATTCTCGCAGCAAGCTCCGAGAACGCGTTCGTAGTTGTAACTGAGGTATGGCACGTCTTGCAACACGTTTTGACGATTTGCCGCTTGCTCAATCACACGACGCCGAATAGCGACACCTCGTTGCGGACTGCCTAGTGCCGATTCGAGCTTGTAAGCGGGAATGATCTGATTGTCTACTAAGATTTGAATCTCGCGATCTGACATTAAATTTCCACCATCCTCCCTTTTCCAGAGCTCTTTGAGAATGCTTAACTCTCGTGGTGGTTCCTGATTCGAGGGAATAGATGTAGATAAATCGGTTTCACAAGCCACTGTCTGTGGCATAGTCTGAGTGCATGTCGCCTTGTACTCATGCCAAGAGATTGATTCAGTCTGCACCTCGCGATCCAGGTACTCAGCAGTGGAGTCTGTGGAGAAGCACTCGGAGCAGCAATCGTCGCCGATGAAGAAGGATGGCGCAGTGGACTGAGTGTGGTCCTCGTCACATTCCGAAAGGGAAGCAGGTAGCGAACTGGCATCGTCACTACCGTGTCCACTACTAGTCGAGTTGTGATGATGGTGATGGTTGCGGTTATGCACGCACAAGCCCTTCACCGACCCAGCACGCGAAGACGAAGTTGATGAGCTGGTAGATGAGGAAAGAAGCACTTCAAAGTAGAGATCAGCATTAGTAAACTCGAGTCAATCAAGGTTAACCTCGACTTACTTCGACTCTCATTGAGCTTTCTTCTATACTCAATTACACTCTCGGTGTCTGAGTCTTGTGTGGTGATCATGATCGAAGGTGTAGAAGGTTTGGAGAGTTGCGCCGAGTTGTCTAACTCGTCACCAGTGGTAGAAGTGGTAGGTGTAGTTGGTCTAGTGGAGGACGCACTGGACGAAGTGGTGTCGCTAAGATTGCAGCTCGTCTCGCTATCGTTAACTAGAATGTGCTTCGTGCTTCGTTGCTCCTCGAATGTAGATGCCATCGAGTACTTTTGTTGCCTATTGCCACGAGTCCGGCTATCCAGATAGTTATCGTAATTTTCAAAGAAAAAGTACTTGATAATTAATGCAAGAGCAAAGCCGATCACAAGAATCTTCTCGGTGCTGGTACTGCTGAGAAAGTGTACACTCACTCCAAAAAAGCTGAAAACACTCTGGTCAACTGGCATAGTGTCGGCACTGTTGATCACAACACCGGGTGCGTTCGATTGGAGTGGGTCCAAGATAAAGTCGGGATGGTCAGCGGTGGCCCATTGACTCAGCATGTGCACCATCATCAATCCTGCTGACATAATCAGCTTGACACGTTGGATCACGGGATTTGGCTTGTTCTCGGACTCCAACTGCAGCACCTTACGAATAGATGAAAATTGCCACACAGGAGCACCCATGCCCTCGCAGTCATGCATCAGCTTTAGTTAGATCCACAATTAGATTAATGAATCAGTAGGAATTTCCTTAAAGTTACCTCCAAGGCTAGCGAAAGAGCCGCAGGGAAGAAGGTCATAAATACGACGTAGTTGACCACAATAGTCATGCACGAGAAGTAGCTAATCTCGGCCAAACGAGGGAGGCCTGAGATGAAACCCATGCCGATGGCCAATGTCTCGACCAGTGTGTCCAGGGTAAGCGCCGGTCCCAAGGTAGACATTCCACGAGCGATGTTATCTTGAACTTCCTCCTGTTTCCAATTAAAGTCAATTCATTTGCATAAGCGAAAATAGCCATTTAGAATGTGACTCACCCGATTGGAGGATGAAAGTGCAAATTGTGCCAATAGACTAGCTTTGGAGAAATCCGAGAGAAGAATAAAAAATGGAAGAGCTTTGGTCAATAATGTGAGATTGCCATTCAGAAGGTTGACCACGCCGGTGCAGAAAATAAAGCTCGAAAAAACAGTAAAAACAAGTGCAATGACAACGGGATACTTCGAGTCGAGAGTCCATTGCTGGCGAAACTGTTGCCAAAGATATAACACTGCCATGCAGCGAGAAATGATCAAGATGATTGCCTCGGTGTGGTCAAACGAATCACTTTGTTGTAATGGCACTTGGTTGGAACCGGAAAAAGCATTTCTCTACCAAAACACAATGGTATATTAAAGTCAATATGTCTTATTGACGGTGGGTGAGGTTTACCTGACCGGAACAGTCACAGTAGCCCAACGGCTCGCTGGCCGAATCAAACGAGTGGAACTGGTTAGCATCGTCAGATACCGAGTTGGCGGGGTGTTTGAACGACTCGTGTGGTAATTTGGGATGAAACTGCTGACCATTGACTCGGTAGTAGAGACCAGGTGAGTCATACGGCAACGAGTGACCGGAGGTGGATTGTTTTGGTTGCTCAAGTCGAACGTATGGTCCCATGGTAAACATGATGATGGCCAGTGTAAAAAAGCTGACCATCACCTCCCATGGGTGAGAGGCACAGAACTTGCCAAACTTGTAGAACAGCTTCGCCATTAGGCCCACTAGGTAACTATAAAACCAGAGAATTGAATTAATCCAACAAGAATTGCAATAGTATGAAATATAAAGCTTAAGTAATTCTGGTGTCGATCTAAAAGCAAGTCTCGGAAACGATCGACTGGCCGTTTAGCATCAAGCGCGCATCATTTTAAATACTACCACCCTGGTGGCATCGCTGACGTCTGTAGCGATGGCGCCAAAATCGATCACACTTGGAGGAAAGTAAGCGGCAAAATGGGCGCCATACGAGCACACGCATCACCAGAATACATGCATTGTCAAGTCCGAGAGTGAAGCAGAGGCTCAATCTTGACATTTGCATAGCAGCCAGACCTAGTCCCAGTTCAAGGAGAGTCAATTGGAAAGCTCCTGAATGTGAATACCATGTGAATGCTACAAGTTGCATCACTTCTCCATTGTACTTTAAGGATCAGTAAAACAATTGCTTTAACAAATATCATTTTCCGTGCCAATGACTTCAACATATCTGGATCACTCCAGGAAGAACAACGTTATGATATGCA
This sequence comes from Papilio phestus, assembly GCA_018231625.1. Classification (NCBI taxonomy): domain Eukaryota; kingdom Metazoa; phylum Arthropoda; class Insecta; order Lepidoptera; family Papilionidae; genus Papilio; species Papilio phestus. The sequence continues at coordinate 19,465 of DVQH01000099.1, forward strand.
AATTTTGATTCAAAATGCGACAGTGACTGATTGACCAACAAATTGCTTCTAGTGTAACTAAATTAAGCAATCACAAGTGGAAAAGCGTCAATCGTCATTTGCATGTGAACATTTAAATCAAGATCAAGCACCAGAAGTTCGCAAATGGAAGTTCGCTTGGTAACCGCTATCAGCAAGTACTCTACACCTCTCGCGCTCACTGATGAATCTTCTTATCACTGTGGCTGACGTGTTTCCATTACGTCTATTATGAGCACATACATAAAACTTAACCACTTGACACAAGTTGGACAAGTTTTCGTGTTAGAAGAATCAGTTAAGGCATCGGGTGGGAATCTGGTCGATGTGTGCCGTACCGTTAGCATCGATATACAGGAGGTACGCACCTGAGATTATCCTGGGTGCGGAATAGTTGCACCAACAAAGGGCTCCAGTGAACGCGTCGAGCTCTCTGCACGTTTCCACTGGTGCACTCGGAGGTGCGAACCACACTTTTTGGTGGCATATTGTGGCAGTGTGATTGTGGTACCATCAAGGAGATACTTGACTTAGAACGCTGCATGCCAGTAATAAGACAAGTGGTGTGAGAGGGTCGCCAAGAAATTCTTCGCCACACTGGCCTGGTGGCCGAGGAAGGTAGTCTATTAGAACAACAGTGCTCGATGCATGCACGAGATGATCAGGTAAGATGTTTATGGAGTGCGACGAGAGTCCGGTTCTCACTATCTTGCTCTACTTATGGCCATCATCGAAGGAGCGATATTGACGCAAGGCACACTGACAAGACTGCCCTTGCTCTAGTTGTACACAGATGCTCGATTGGAGGTATGACCTGGTCAACCAGCTCATTCACCGCGCACAATCGTGCTCATGATGCAACTACTAAGACGAACGAGCGGGAATAGGTCAGCTCAGTCGTCTCAAGCTTTTAGATGAGAGTCAATGTGTGAGTAGATCCAATGTTGCTTCTAGTGGTGTGCAAGAGCGATTGATGCCAGAGCAATTCGGCTAATCAATTAGATTGCAATCGACCACATTGCCTCAAACCATTATCTTCAGATGGTGGTCGGATGGTTGACACTCGGTAACTTATAAGATGGTCCAGTACTTTATTGAAGCATTGATTAGCCGGACGCAGAGGAGGTGCCCAGAGATGTCCAGTTGTAATTGAATTGATGCAATGTTTGCATTGAAACACTGAGCACTCACCTTGGCGTGAGACAACGAGGCAAAACAATCGTCATGCCGAGCTGACGCATGACCGTTGGCGGTTGGTGCCACGCGCATGGCTACCACCCAGCCGATATTATATAGCCCACCTACTCATCGCGGTTGGTGCACATGGAGCCAGCTGGTCGACTCCACTCCAGTGATCACACCTTCATTTACTCCACTCACATGACTAACTTGCACGTTTTAGATAAAGAATAAGGCTTTTTTATTCCATTATACGCAAATTCTTTGCAAATCACCTCAAACATTTCTTTGATTCAAAATATTTCCCCCTCTTATTTTAAGTATTTCATCTTCTAAAACAAAGAAAGTTAAGTATAGTCATCATTTAATATATCAAATGATGATCTGAGATGAATTACTAATGATGCATAAGTGATAATTTGAAAGTTTGATGGCTTATCTTATTTGATAATGTTTAGATAAAGAATTACTGATAGATATAAACAAGGAAGAAGTAAAATCAAGACACGTTTGGTCAAGTCGGGTTTGAAGAATAAATCCGAGGCACGAATGTACTTGTTCCCCAAGGCGCCCACGAGCCAAAACATATGATTTCCCGTCACATCTTCTACTGATGGTCAATGTTTAAAATTTAATGGCGCTAAATTTGACACTTAGGAAGAGTAGAATTGTTTGAAAAAAACAATGACTCAATCAAGGTTTGTTGTTGGTTAATTAAAGGATGTTTTTGATTCCAAACTGTCATCTTCAATGTCTTAGCTTGATGCTTTACGATTTTTGTAAGGTAAGCAACATGTTACTCGACATTTTTTATTTATTTTAATTATTTATGGTTATGTTTCAATCGTTAAAGTGAGGACAGTTCACGTTGTTCATCCGAACATTGGTTTGCGTGCACAAAATGATTGTATTACTTGGCCCGTTTAAATAGTAGATGCGAGTCAACATATTGATTTTGAAATTCTCCTCGGTGTGACATAGTGAATGGGAACATTAGCACTTGATTGGTTTGGTTTGGCCAGTGAGGCGACTGGCCGGTCGAAGGCCATCCATCCAGCCATGACGGTGCCAAGACTGTGCCGCAACGGTGCGCAGTGGCCAAACTGGAGATGAGCATCATCTGACAGCGTCACAAAATGATACGAGACGGGTGGGCCAGATTTTGCAGGACTATTTATCTAATCTATGTGTCTAGGACAACACCAGTGGCAAGAAATGTGTGAGTCGGTCGATTACCGACCGAGTGGCCTTGTCTTACATTCGGCAGATTCTCCGACTCGATGCTTGTGACGCGGCCAGTGACACTTGATCGGTCTGGCGCCGAGTGCAATCCGCCGTCAGTGTGCTGGCTGCATCCTGGTCGTCCTTCACATCATTTCACGTAAGTCTCTGTTCCAATTTGCTCCATGTTGATAGCGCTGCGCTAGCACCACGCGACTAATCCCAGTGGTCGTAGCCCACTAGCCATAATGGTAATGGTTTATATCTAGTAGATTGTGTCATTTTGACAATTTCACAAAATATCTTATAGGTCAAAGGTGGCCGACATCTTTGACTCCGTAGAAGCCATTTATTGTTAATTTTTGCATTCAAAACTTGAGAGAGTGGTTCGAGAAATGTGTCCCTGGCCCTCTCCGATTGGTATGAACGAAAATTTGATTTAAGTGGGCCAATGGAGGGTGTTTGGAGCGTGCGTCACAATGCGTTAGTCTCGTAACTGGGAAGAATAGAGAGCAATAGTAGTAGTGATGCTGCAGCAACAGGTATCCTGGTGACTTGGAGCGTGCTCGGAATGGCAACCAACGCGTACTCCACTCCGTGTCACGGACTCGAATGGACTCAATTAACGACAATGTTGGGCCAGTCGCTTCCTAACTGCTCCACTATCAGAGCAGGACTGATGCTCCGCACAACAATATGCTGTATGATATAATCGTATTTACCAATTATTGGTCAGTGGCACCGGGCGCCACTTGGCCTAGTCTCTCTCGGTGCGGCAACATCCGCAATCCCGAGCTTGCCCGGCTACCGACTCTCCTTGTTCGCCTGGCTCACTCTCTCCCGACAGTCCGGACGCGATTGCCCAAAATTTCTCTCTATCACTACTGACCCGAACCTGTTTGCTTGTGTGTCTGTGTTTGTGTCCGTATCCATTCATCAGATTAAATAATTAGTCAGCAGCATAGGCAAAAGTAAATATAAACAGGCGGCGCGGCGCGCAGTGGCACTCTGCGTTCCAGTGACGCTAGTGCACGCCGCGCTATTTCTAAAATTAACCCCAGAAACTGAGACCGAAGCTCGTGCTCGTTGTAAAGAACTGACCGCGCGAGCTTGTTGCCTTTCAACATTGCCAACCGGCACCAGAACATTTTGATCAATTCAATCTATAGGCCACAAGAAGGAATTGGTCCAACTCACCTTGGCTAGAGCAAGGACAAACACAGATGGTGTTGCTGGTGGCAACAGGTTTCACAAATGGCCAGGCTTGTGAACAGATACTAGATTAATTTCTTGCCATGGTGATCGGGTCGAACTAAGAGTGGACGGTGGTAAGCACAAAGAAAGGCTCAACCAAAACAAGTGGCTTTCAGGAGTTGATTTACAAATTTGAAGTTGTGCAGGTTCTCGAAGGCTAAGCGGAGTGGTAGACTGGCACTTAACCACGATGACCCCACTGGTAGTGACTCACAACAGGATGCTCGGCTTGACTGACTATCGATTGTGAGACAAGATGACAATACTGCCCAACTGGGCACAGCAATTCTGCCATTTAAGCAATGACCGCTATCGCGGACATGTCATGCGATGGCAAAAAGTGCGCGCACAATCAGACAATTCAAACTTCGCGCACACGCAAAATCCCAAAGACAGAAAGAATTCAATCAGGGTAAAGTACCGTAAGATAATAGTCACCACAGCAATAGTCTTCAGGGGAAACGTAATGAAGAAACTGTCACTGAAAAACTGCCACTGAGGTGAATGCTTGGGAGGATTGTGGGGGAGAGAAAACACACAATAATGTCCAGAAGTAAACGATAGGTGGTGAGATAATTGGTATCGTGGTGCCAATGCTCGATCGGACTAAGACAAGTAACGCTTCAAACGGTGGATTAGATGGTCCGGTTCAGAGAGGCGACCAGGGTACAAAGTGGAACTTGTGTGCTCGTGACAGCTCGTGGCACACAAGCGAACGTCAAGGAACTCGCAAAAACACAAAGTTTCAGCTGCTACTGTTGCTGCCGAGAGATGATCAATCTCGATTTGGAAAGAGTGCTCGCGAGAGACGATTTTAGCTCAGCAAACACATTGCGCGCTTCGATTGACGAGGATCAAGAGAGCGACCTGGAGCCAGGAGAGTGGAAGCCGAATAGAGTGAAGAGCAATGGCGAGAGAGCGCAGAGAGAGAGAGAGAGACGCGAAGACAAATGGACATTGTCCAGATGTCTTCGCGCCAAAGAGAGGGAGAGTGCGCGCAGTGGCTTGGTGCTGGCTGCGCGCGTTATCGCCTGCCAAGAGTAATGCGGCGATAAGGTGCCGTGCTGGACGGCACCTCCTTGGCGCACCCAGGTAGACAACACCAAAGCAAGTTGGTCGGTCCCACCGGTGCTCAGTGCTTCCAACTGAGCGTTGAATCAAAGGAATCAGGAACTGTCGTGCGAGCTAAAGCGCATTCAATCAGCATTTTTCAGTGTCCTGTGGTCGCTTCGTATTTAGAGTGTAGCAGATGCCGGACACCGTCGAACCAAGCGTTGGTAGGCAGTGGAGAGAGCACACCGAGTTGGAGAGAGCGGTCGCCTGACGAGAGGATCATGCTGTGGTCAATATTGCTGCCGCTGCACTCAGTCACTGAGTTAGTCAGTCAAGTTGTTCAAAAAGAGGTCGGTCAAAAATATCCGCTCGAAGGTAACGAAAGGTGGAACAAAAAGAAGACAACGATGGACAGGCACAGACATAGGTGGCGGTAAACTGGAATAGACACCGGGTGGCTAGATGCGCCCTCGCGCCCGCCGCTGTAAATGGATAGCCTAACACTAGCGAAAAACAGAGCGGAAACTGTTTTCTCCAGAAATCGGTAGCACAGAAATACTTATTAACAAATACTGGTTAACCTGTTGTTGACCAATAGTTGTCAATAAGCACCACCGGCAAAGTTCAGATCCGTAATAGCAGGTAAACTTTTTTGCATTGAAATCAATAGCAAAAAAGTTGTCTCGTCTCGTCTAACAAACTACTACAGACCACCACAATGGCTTCATCAATTCTCATCAAAAATATTAGTAAAGAGATGTCTGCCACCACAACCCCACACCAATGTAGTGATAACAATGTACGAGGAACAGAATTTGTTCATGGCACATTGTTGTCCGCTTTGGCACTGTAGTGTTGGGATCTGGATGGAGGAACGGTGAGAGGCAGCGGGTGGGAGCGATGGCGCGCAGATAGAGCCCGATAACGGGCAATCGACGGACAAACGGGACTATTGCCGCAAATGGCGATCGAGTAAAACTGATACCGAGCGTCTTCTCCACTCGCCGGCAGCCAACTTTCGCCGACGGAAGCAGTGAAGCAGTGAAAGTAACAAATAAACAAGTAGCTGCAGCACATGACCGGTGCTTTCACTGTTGCCTTGTTACAGAGTGTTGAATGTCCGCAACTTGACCACGAGATTGAGCATAAGTAAATAGGTCTCTTTTTATATAAATTTAAAAAATTAATTAATGTGAAAAGTGTTGCTCAGTCCAACTCAAATGATACATCAAACAGTGTAGCGCACTCATATTTTAAATTTTACACATTTACTTCACGTGAACCCTTTCAATTAACTGATGCATATTTAATTTTTTAATGTTATATCACAACAAATAAAAAACAATAAAATTATTTTGTGTGTGGACGCAACCTTACTTTGGATTCTTTAGTCAAAACTTACTTAATTAAAATAAACGATTCCAATCTAAGCACAAATAACACAGTAAAATGTGCCAGGCACCCAAATTGCTTAGATACTCGAGGGAATCACTGCAAAGTGTCATTCTGTATCCGGAGGTGCGCGGAATCGACCGACTCGAGTCTACCCGTGCTCATGACAGATGACCAAGGTTCATTAAAGAGTTAAAGGAGAGACAATGACCGCCGATGGCGAGGGATTGGAAAAGCCATTCAACTAGTGATGCAGTTCGAAGTGATCGCGTGGCGCCATAGTTGCCGCGTGGTTACACAATTGTCCAAGGCGAGCGCTACTCAAACATACTTACTCCGAGACACGAGCTCGCGCAGGCCGAGGGGGGGCGCAATAGCGATAGATCCAAGTGGATAAAAAATGTAGATTCGGGTCACACTAACTTTGGACTGAGTCAATGCTGACAGTGGCATTTGTTAGTGTTCACGGCTCGCGAGCCATTCCAAGAACGTGCAGCACAAGGTTAGGGTCAGTCGAATATATCATCCCATGAGGCGTGAGACGAAGCGAGCGGCATCGTCATCGCGTGTTTCGACCTGCGTCGATAGTCAATGACCAATTGTATGGTGTGCCCGCATCCAGCGGCGCACAAGCAATAGTATTACAACACACCATCACACCTCACACACACCACACACATAGAGGCACTATTAGAAAGCACTAAAGAGTGAGTTTTAATTAGCACAAATATACAGAGTTTCCAATGTAAAGCTAGATGTGTTAACATCAACCAGTCGCCATGAGGAGCCTAGTTTGGCCAGACACCCGGACATCTATCACTTCAATGCTCAGTGCGCCTTTGCAGTAGATAGAAAGACTCATTTTTTTGGTGATTTGTTGCCATCAAATCAACACACGATTTGGGCTAACATATGAGTATCAGTCAAGGGCTACTGTCATGTAGCTATCCGGTAGAGTTACAAACTAAGCTTGTGAAAAGACAAAAAAATAAGGCTAAAAACATTAAATTGGAGGGAATCAAACTGAAATGTACATGCTGTTGTTACTAGTTTTCCTGCTTTGGCTTAGTGAAACAACAAATGTTAAAAACAGTATTATATCTTAAAAAAAGAACAACTAATAAAAATGTCGGTCAAGATGAAACATAAAAGAAAAATATATATAAAAATATTTATAACACTTGATTACAATCTCTTGTCGCAGCAAGTATGGCAAGGTTGGTTGTTGAACAAAACCATTCATCGTAAAAGGGGAATAAAGCTCTCCAGAAGAACCACGGGAAGGAAGGAGGTGTAGAGTCATGATTACTTGACAAGGGTTGTGTGGTGTGTGTAAAATGCCGGCACTGGTTCTACTAGAGACCAGTGAACACGACTTGGAAGAGAATATTGGGCGTGTTTGGTCAAAACGAATCCGATGGACTCTCATAGCATCACTGGCTTGTTCTTGTACAAATCAATGCAATACTGAGTAAAGCGTTTCAAAAACTTTGGATATTCACGCTTGTAAAGGGCGCGAAGTACTGAAGCCGGAGCCCAGCCTCCAGGATTGACTGCAAAGATTAAGAACAGTTAGCACCGATACAATTACTCTTTAAACTATGCAATATAAACTAAATAGCGTTTTAGAAAAATTAGAAGTTGTGATAACATTTAATGGTGTTAAGCACTAGATAGCAACAAGTGTCATTAGCAGTGGTACGCAACTACCGGAGCACTGCGCGTGACATTAGGATAGCGACGTCACAACTACTGAGAAGACCAAACAAACACCAATCACTAGAGATTGACATCTTTCAGTGCAATGTCCAAGTGATCAACACTAGAGACCAATCTGCAAGTACAAAGCAAGCGATGACTTACTTTTGGAGCAATAAATGATTTTGCATTTCAAATGATCGCGTGTCACTTGAGATGGATCACTAACGGGTGGATCAATATAGGTCTCGCAAACCATCGACACCACCAAAGTCATTCGGAGACAACGACCAGGCTAGAGGAAACAAATTTAACAAGCTTTTCTAACAAATAACATGGGTACATACATCAATATCAGATCTATCCACCGAATTATTGCACACAATCCACACGTTATCCGGCAGGGTTTTGGAGCTCGAGTTAGGATGGCCCAGTGTGATCAGAGTTTCGCGATCAATACGGCGGATGTGCGACCAGAAAACAGTGTCGCGTTGTGCAGCTGGCCAAACCCGCTTGTGGATTTGGTGAAAGATAAGTGTGTTCGGGTTGATATCTTCAATCACCTTCATAGACTCGAGCGTATTTTCCCAGTCAAAGCGTACGTCAGGCGAGAAAAACTGATGGCACACCTCGTGAGCACTCACCCCACGCACAGTGTGAACGGCTTTGAGTGGGTCACACACAAGACCGTCAATCTCAAGTTCGCGCTTGTAGAGTCGCATCTCGCCATCTTCGGCGAACAGCTCCCACGAACCTCCACCCGAAGCCGGTGTATCTTCCACTTCAAGTCGTGCGTAGTAGAGTTGATCCATAGAAACGCGCTCAATATCAGGCCAGAGCGGGTGTTCGCAACCCTCGGGTGGAATCACCTCGAGTGGCTTGCTCAAGTTCATGGTCTGAAGTCTCAGTTGACGCATGTCTTCTTCTTGCTGATCACAGCGGTCAAGTGCAGCGTCGATGGCGTCAAAGAATTCGTCCTCCTTGATCATAGAATGTGGGCCCTCCTCGTAATCAGGCCCACCTATCAATATCACCTGATCTTTGTTGTTTCGAGAGACGTTTTTTTGAAGTCCTAGTTGTAACTCGGCAAGAGCACGACGAGTTTCTTCAAGTTCGGCACTGACTCGCTTGGTCTGTTCCTCAGCCTTGCGTCGACGTTCGTTCTCTTTTTCAAGTCGCTTTTTCCACTGGTCCTCACGCTGAGTCATTAACTCGATACAGTTTGACAGCGAAGCGATAATTCCTGCAGTAGTCGCTTTAAACGTGAATGCCTCCTTCTTAAAATCGATAAACAGATTATCTCGACTCTTTGCCACCGCCGTATCGGGGTTACTCTCTACTGATCCAGATGACTGAATGACCGAAGTGTTCTTCGTGGCAGTCGTTAGCGATTCTGTAACAGAAACAATTACATGTTGAGAGTAGAGGAGACACTGTTGACCATTGCATGTGTGTGTGTGTGAATGTGGTAAAAGACAGCAGGGAAGTGAACAACAGAGGCTGCAAACGCAATGCCATTGAGCCACCACTAGCCAGTCTCACCCGCGTGCACGAGCACGACACACACAACAGCATGGGGACAGTTGCTACATACCACCACTGCCACTGTTGCTCTCCAAATTGTAGTTAAAGCCTACGCGAGTAGATAAGAGGCATGAGTCAGCCTGAGCGATATAAAGACAATCGCAATGCGCATATCGCAGTACCGTTCATGGACTGATGGCGTCGATGCCGCTTGAAATGCTCGTTCACCAAACTGGTAGACTGAAGGGACGAGTCAAAGTAGTGCTGAAGTGTCTTAATCTGCTGATAGAGGATGTTTCGAAATGTCTCCATTTCTGACAATTGTTCTTTGTAAGAGCGACACGAGGTGATCGAGCTAAGCGATAAGGCCGACTCGTGACGCCGCAAATTGTCCGCATAGCAGCCAGGTTGACCGGAAGGCACAAACGGCCCGAGAGAACCGGAGGAGGAACCCGGTCCACCGTTGACTACCGAAGATGCACCACTCTCCACGCCACTCGAATGGTAATAAGAGCGATGCTCGTTGATCGCCTGCACCCAACGAGTGCATTCGTCCACCGAGGGAGCGCGCAGATACCAGACACAGTCGGAGACGCCAATGTCGAAACGGCACTCATCGATTTCATGCAACTACATCGCCACGGGCATCACATAGCAAGGGACATAGAGAAACGAAATGACTGATGAGAGAGATAGAGTTGCAAGTCCATATACCTTAATGTTGGCCTTGATGATGGTGATGGCGCCTCGGCAACCGTAAGACTTCTCGTCCTCCGACTTATAGTAACTTAACGTGCCATCCTCGAGTACAATAAACCGCTGTTGCCAGCCATGAATGTAGTTGGTCCATTTGAGCAGCACACCGGACATCGATGGCAAGGAGGAGGGCGGAAGACTGCCATCGATCGACTCATTGAGCGAGCTGCTTGAAGCCGAAATCGACGACGAGTAGGATGGATTGCGGTAATGCCTATTGCCTGGCGCGCCTAGTGAATGCTGGTGAGCCAGATGCAATCCATCAACACCGGCGGTCAGTGTGTCAGCGGTGTGCGAACAAGTCGAGTCATTGTTGACAGAAGCCTCGAGCATGGCCAAGTGCTCCATTGGTTGCTCCGCTGAACTCATCGCGACAACTTGTGCTTGGCTCATCTTCCCAATGTCAAGTCTCTTCAACACGATCAAGTTATTATTGTCAATATTTTGAAATAAGTAACAACTGAATAAATCACAGTTTTGTTAATCAAGTGCAACAAGAATGATTAATGGAAGGTGCTTCAAGTGCGATGCTGTTCCAAGTCCAATAAATACGAGTATCGTGACAATTCGTTTTGTAAAAAAATATCCAAAAATAACTTGGAGCTCTCAATCTCTTTGGTGAACAATACCAAACTGCAATAAAACACAACAGTTACATTTGGTACTAGATGAGATTTAAACCACTTACAAAATTATGCTACAACATATATGAAATATATATATAAAACTATTAGTAGTAGAATAAGCAATAGAAGACTTTGATAGTGTCACTCACAGAGTAATAAAAAACATATAGAAAAAAATAAAGATAAATACGAAGTGGTGTGGAAAATGTTACGACAAACATAAGCTGGGTGTGCCAGAGAAATAACGCGCTGTACAGGTGTAAGTGGGAACCTTGACAGACAGCAAACCTGGACAAGCCACGTTAGCCATCGCAAGTCATCGGTGATGAAAACGCGGGACACTTCTGGGTAAAATCACAGTGGCCATAAGATCACAAGACATGGGAAACAAGCCGAGGAGTGAGTTGGAGCTAAAAGGAAAGCAATCGAATCGACGGGCAAAGTGATACGACGAGGAGTGGTGGTGGCACTGGTGTCCCTATCACACAGTGATTCACACTACTGGTGCCAAACTGGAATCCACCCTGGCACTGTCCGATTTACCCGACCTAGTCCGGTGACGCACTTGTCAGACTAGAAACCATGACACGCCAAGGGTAGCGAGAGGGTGGCCACCGCTGCAGCGACGCCACACAACACAACACATACAAGGCACAGAGCGAGACACAAATAGAGGCAGACACTCACTACTCATCAGCTCACATTTCACTCTACACTGGTAAACTCCTCGCTCACTATTTCCACTTTACTGTAAACATTGGTTGCTCGTGGAGTTCACTCGGTTGAAATAGAGTTACAAATCGGTTAAACCGATTCGGTTTGCCTATAACTTTTCCTAAAAACATTTCTTGTAAAAAAACATTTGCGTGTTTGCTACTGCAATTTTTTTGTTTAAATTTTACAAGAATTTGAGCCATAAAAGCAAAAATACTTAGATGTTTCGATAGAAATTATTGCATAGTTCATGATTTTATGATGTTTTACAAGTAAGGGACCATACTTTAATTGCGTAAGCAAAATATTTGGATTTTTTACCCCCTTCCCCGGTATGGTAAGCACTTTTGCTTACTAAAAAGCACTACTCAATAAAGGAGTTTATGAAAAAATTTAACCCCCCACATGCTTACGTAATTAAAGTACGGTCCCTAAGTAATGTTTTTCAAATTTTGATTTTGATATTATTTGAACATGAATAAATAACAGTGTATACATTGAAAGCAATGTTAATTTTATTAGACTAAAACATGATATCGAATATGCATTAGAGTGTCAAGAGTTAAAGACCACTTAAGCCTCGAACATAGTTTGAACATAACTACATTACTGCAACATATGTTCAAATGAGCAATATAATTAATTTACCCTTCCAACCAGAGTGAACACTACATAAAAATTTGAATCACTACAAACTTTAAATTTTGATTATCTCCAGTTGTGTAAGCGGTTCAGAGAAGAAATACAAGATGGGCAAGCCCAAAGGTGGCAAAGGTGCCAAGGCAAAGGCAAAGGCTAGTGGAGGAAAGTTGTTTCCAATGGAAAAGGGTCCCACGCCTTCCAAGATGGAGCCAAGCGAGATTACGCGTCTTCACAAGTTACCTGGCGACAAGCTTAAAACGGAAGATGATGTGATTAAGAACTATGGGTACAAGCTGGAGGAAAAGCTTGATGCAGGAGGCTTTGGTGTAATCTTCTTTGCTCGCGATCTCAAGAAAAACGAGCGAGTAGCATGCAAGATGATGGAACTTGGAAGTGACTGGAAGGACTCGCGCGTACTCGACATGAAAAACGAATTGTTTATCATGGAAAAAGTAAAGCACCTCTATGTTGTAAAACTCTACAGTCACTTTCTGACACAGTCCTCTAACGGCAACCGACTTTACATCTTCATGGAACTGGCAGACGGAGGGAACTTTGCAAAGTTTGTGCAGAAAAAGGGTACATTAACCGAGAAGGAGTGTCAAGTTTATTTTGCGCAAATTGTATGTGGCGTCAATCACATGCATTCGTTAGGAATTGCACATCGAGACATTAAATTACAGAACGTACTGCTGCTCAAGTGTCCCACCTCGATCAGTGGTGACTTCACACTTCTCATGTCCGACTTCGGACTGAGTCGCATCGTACACCACGCACCCGGCGGCGAAGTTGCTCTCAATCGCACCATGTGTGGCACGCCCATCTTCATGGCACCAGAGATTTTGACACGTAAGCCCTACAACGCATTCTCTGTGGACATCTGGGCACTGGGCATTACACTCTTCATTATGCTTTGCCTCGAGCTTCCCTTTGACTTCAAGGATCAAAACAAGGCGGTGCAAGACATGATGGCCAAAAACTGGAAACTCAACGAAGCCAAGATCAAGGCGCCGCCAAGCAAAAACTTGACCGCCATTCTTCAAGGCATGATCGAGCCTGACGGTACCAAAAGAATGACTATGCCTCAGTTGCTCAAACACGCGTGGCTGGCTGATACATATAAAAAGGCTCAGGCGCTAGCCAACAAATGCAAAATTAAGTAAAGCAATAAAATCATCAGAGTACACACTCGAAACTGGTCGGTGTATTAATTTATCGCTTATGCAAGCGTAAGTATTGTGCATTGATAACAAAAAAAAACAAAAATTATTGTAGTTATATAAAATCTCATCAAATTGGCAAAGTTGAATGACTGTGTCCAATATGCTGCACAGTAATAAATTGTTACAAAAATAAAAATACACGAGTAAAAAATTCTAAAACGATTTGCTGCACTTGAATTGAGTTATAATATACAGTAAGCAAAAAGAAACAGAAAGTTTGAAAGAAATAAGGAAACACAGGAAAGACATCACCAGAAAAGTATCACCAGCAAATTGGCACAGTACACAAGCAAAAACAAAATGGTAAAAAGTAGAAATAAAAAAGATTCTAGTAGACGAGAACAACACAACAAGTGTGAATGATTGACAAGCCAGTGATGTGTCTTTGGTTCAAGCATCGTCTAGCTATTATAGTAGATAACTTCGTAGACGGTAGCTTTTTTGTCGCCCGACCCGGTAACAATATACTTGTTGTCGGAAGAGATATCGCAGCTGAGCACTGAAGAAGACTCTTTTGACTACAAATCACACAAATTAATACAACTGAAAAAGAAGTGAAATCAACGAGAATCTACCTGGAAGATGGAAGCACCATATGGCGTTCTCCACGCGTTGAGCAGGTTGTCTTTACCAGTAGAGACAAACCACTTGCCACAACTGGCAAACTTAAGTGACAGTACACAGCTTTCGTGAAGATGAAGCTGGTACTTATCCGGCTTGGACACGTGCAATACCTCAACGTGTGAACTCTCCATGCTGTTCCAATGAGATGCAATGAATCGTTTGAAATTGACTAAAAACTACAGCGACGTACCCAACAGCCAGCCACTCGCCCGTAGGACAGTAGCCTAATGAAAATATTTGAGAACTGAAATCGTGCTGTTGCAACTGACGACCCTCGCGTAGATCCCACGTGCGCACCGTGTTATCAAGTCCGCCACTGAACAATTTCAGTCCATCGCAACTGATGTCGATACACGAAGCACCATCCGTGTGGCCTTCAAATTGCCGCACCAAGGACTGATTGTGAAGATCCCAAACAGCAATGTTACCATCGGAACAGCAACTGTAGCAAAATTTTGAATCTGGAGAGATTGCCAGTGCGTAACATGCCGGGGCTATTGATGATAATTCTCCTTTTATCTTAGGGTTAGGCTATAACATAAAACGCAAAAGTGTTTTAATTAGAAAGTCCGCTAAATAATAATAATAATACCAGATTAAGATCCCATATACAGATAGTACTTGCTTCACCACCCACAATCAAAGTACGCCCATCAGGAAGTAGCTTGCAAGATCGAATGTAGTTATCCTTTTGCTATTAATCAAAAGTCAAGTTAGCAAGAGAACAAACCAAGTTAAGTTGACTAACCAAACAGTCAAGCTGAGACACAGGTGTCTTAGCAGGCAATTGGTTGATGTCCCACATCTTTACACAGCCTTTGCCTCCAGTAAGGATGTATTTGGTTGGATTCGAGATGGTAACAGCACACACTACTTCGCCATGAGGTAACGTGCTAATTTGACGCGCATGCCTTGGAATGCCGTGACCATGCAGTGCATCAGGCGGAAAGGGAACCGGATTGTACTGCCCGTCAGAACCAACATGAAACGAGTAAGCTGGTTTGCCTGAGATCATCGTGCTTTTCAGTGATGGGTGAGAGTCAAATGCGCCCGGCATCAATGGACGTGAAAAAGAGCCAAGTGGATTGCCATTGTGCAGTAGACCTTGCGAGTATGCGGCTGCAGCCGCTGCCATCGAGAGATCAGTTGGTAAAAGACCATGTGGTCCGGACAAGTAAGGATATGGTGGTCCTTTTGTGACAGAAGTAATTATTTTTTAAATTCATAACATGCGCTAGGTTTTTACCTATTGACGTGCTTGGCTTAGGTGTTTTGCCATTTTGGACCGTTGTGTTTGGAGTTCCCGATTTAGAGTTGGGAGTGCCTGGTTTATCATTCTGCACACGGTAACTGCTGCATTACAAAAAATAACCTTCAGAAGATTAGATAGTGTACTTACGTGGTCTTTGTTGTTGCTCCCACTGGCTTTGGTCCCCGACACCGGAGTACTACGACTTGATGAAGAACGCGATGACGGCCTCTCACGCTTTATTCTTGGCTCCGAGATACTATTTTCGCGCGGCGACAAGGTGTCACCGTTGTGTGGAGAAATCTGATCCTGTCAGATGAGGGCGAGAATGTAAGAATGAAAGAGAAAGATTCGGGTCAATTCTGTGCGCCCATCAGCAGTACTAGACAAGCAGTTGTCAAGTTAGATCAGATTAGTCGCGACGTAATCAATTACTAGAGCATTTCGTTGCATTCAGTGTCGCGCCGCGGCTCGTCACTTTCCCTTTTGGCGCGCTCACTCGCTTCTAATCGGTTTTGAATGAAGAACAAGCGGCAAGCAGGGGTGCCGCTTGCCGTAGCAGCCAAGATAAATATAGAAATAATCATCTGTAAACGAGCGATAATGGCGGGCCATCAAGTGGAATCTAGTCGCCACTGTGTGCGACCAACTATGCGAAATGGAGTGGCAGTAGTGGCTGTAGAGTATGGCGGCAAGCCAAACCAAACCAAGTTGGCGTGAGGGACGAGATGTCTTCGGCTGGGTGCCCTCGGTCCGAATCAGTCATTCATTACGGTCAACGCTGCACATCAGGGTGATCAGTTCGAGTGTGAAGCAGCAGAAGCAGCATTAGGACCAGAGGCCGGCGCGCGCCCGCCACCAGTCTTTGCCCGAGTGAGTCGCTAAACAAATTGCTAGCCTCCAGTGAAGCATCCAAATGCACATCTATCAATGCGCACCACTGTCACTGCACTCGATGGATGCTTGGATGGCTGCATGCCGGCCTCCGTGATCCACGCCAATGTGCACAATACCATGAAATGTTGCTATCTCTCAATTGCGCCCTCGGCCCGCACACTAGTCCTCCTCGATGACTCCAGCAATATTTCGATTGATCCAAATCAAAACCCACTCTCGTTTTCGTTTGGCCACTCGACAAACTGACGATAACCATCATCATCATCATCATCGTGCTCCTAGTCTGACTGTCATTTAAATTTGAAATGTTCCGGATGACTTCACCGCAGCCAGTGGCGACAAGCAGAGCAGACGAGATAGGCCAGAAAATAGCAGTTAGTTCCATCTCTCTCGCCATGTGAGGTCTCCTAATTTGGTCCGGTTGCTAGACCCAAATTATCTAACTCAAGACTCAAGTCCTACAGCCAACACTATTTGCTCACTCTCTTTTCTCGATAATCTTCAATCTCGTTAAATTAACTTTTTCATTCAGTTAGTTTGTCGCAGTTGAAAAATGGCACAACACAGTGATCCGTTTCACTAACCTCACGGCGATTGTCATCTATCAAATAAAAAATTATATATTTTTTAAAAATGAAAGTTATCATGTCTCACCATTAAGTTTCCGATCGAGACTGTCCCGAACTGAAGATTCCTTGACTGAAGTGGAAGAGTTAGCTGCTAAGCTCGAAGAACTCAAAGAGTTTGGAGTACTGGGATGAGGAACTGAAGATGATCCGTTGGTGGTTCCGGGTAAGGTAGGTGTTCCTGAAGAACCAAGTCCTGCACCACTAGTTGCCGTGGCTGCAGCACTCATCGAACCAGCGGAGAGAGCTAAAAGACCAGCCGCAGCTGGATTGGATGGAGAGATGCCAGTGGCCGCAGAAAAGGCAGCGGCAGATCCTGCGGGTAGAGTGGCGTGAAGGGCAGGACCCAGACCAGGCAAACCGGCGGGTGGTGCGGGACCGTGTGCATGCGAAGTGGTGGGCAAACCCTGCTGGGAACAAATTAGTTCAAGCTGATTCGATCAATAGATCTAAGCTAGGAAAGGGAAAACTGCAAAATGATTGAAGTTGGTTGGCTGCAAACATAGGGAAGTGAATGGACAAAAGTAAGACACTCAATGAGCAATGGCCAATCAAATTAGCAGCAATCGAGGCCAACAGTGCATACAAAGCTCAGATCACTCTGGACTTGGTGACGTCATGTGGACTTTCTCACACTAGCAATTGATCCACGGAGACTCATCGCGTGCAGAGTCATTGCTGTGGCCACTCTCGACATATCAAAACAAAGCGGTAGAGCTATAGAGATTGGGGCACATGGCCCATTAGCGAGCCGTTTGGCTCAGTTGGTGAGTGCTCTGCGCAAGCGAATATAAATTTTCACGCCTTGTCACTGGACTCGGTTGGTCGATGACTCATAGTGAATGGCCGGAAAGAAGGCATATGGTCTAGTAGTGCACCACAACAACCAGTAGTGTACGATGGGACCCACTCGCCATTACGACATGACATGACTGTCGCTCGTAATCGGAGTCGAACCATTAAAGCTATCTATCTAGAGACAAGCAGCCATTTCCATTGCCACGGTGAGTCCCGTCACCGAGGCGTGCTGCGCGACAAATGTGCCTAAAGCGAGCTCAGTGTCGGCTGTAAAGCTATCGCACTGGCGCCCTTGGCTCACTAGCATAACAGCAACAAGCATGAA
The DNA here is from genome assembly GCA_018231625.1 of Papilio phestus. Lineage (NCBI taxonomy): Eukaryota > Metazoa > Arthropoda > Insecta > Lepidoptera > Papilionidae > Papilio > Papilio phestus. The sequence goes on from DVQH01000099.1 coordinate 37,284, forward strand.
CAAACATATACAGAGGGTGACACACTTTGGGGTAGAGGCCAGTGTGCTTACCAGAAGATGTGCCATGCCGGAGTGTTGCTGTCGATGCAAATCACACCATCAGTCAGCGTCATCCAACATCAAGTCCACCAATAACGAATGTCCCTACTTAGGTGGAATTGAGCATAATACTCACCGTAAGGATAGCAGTCATCTCGTTGAGCGTAATCTGCTTGGCACGCTCCACCGCAGTTGCCACTTGCTGCTGGTGCTGATGCAAAAAATCATCAAATAAGCTTGCAGATTTATGTTGAAAAAAATGCACTCACTTCTTGAGATAGATAAGGCAGAATCTGAGCAATGAGTGTGTTCAATCGCTTTGCAATCTCCATCTGTCATCGTTATGCATTGGTCACAACTTGAGAATGTTCCAAATGGCAGAATCCTCAGTAACTTACCTGTTTGTGCATTTCCATGTTGAGTCCATAGGACATCTCGTAGTACTGAGTTAAGATTGCAATTATTCAATTTACCAGAAACGAAATTTTCTGTCATTATACACACCATTACATAATGCCGTTGCACCTCGGTCTTTTCAGTAGCCAACTTTTCAATTTCCATTTTGAGGCTAACAAACAAGAACAGCTGGATCAGTAAGCATAAAAAGATTTCTGTAAGAGACTGTACCTATGATTTTGAGCTTGTAAAAAGTTAAATTCCTCTTTGATACGCTCACAAGTCTCTGGGATAGTGTACTTGAACGGGGGAGCCTGACCAGGCTGGGGGCCCTGGGGCGCGAGAAAAAGTTGAGCATTGTTAGTCAGGTTGTGTGGTCAAAGTCTTTGCTTTTCGGTGTAGAGAGTAGTGTGTGTTTGCAAGACAACTGGATGGACCTAAGCAGCAGTGAATCGATTGGGGCCATGCCCGTACCGTGACCGAGTTGTTGCATGTCAAGCTAACTGCTCCAGTCTGGTATGGCGTGGTTGGTCGGCGTCGCCTGCGACGATTCCGCCGCAAAGTCGGCTCAGTCATTAGGAAGAGGGTGAAAGAGAACAAGCAGCGTGGCGAGTGGGAGAGCAGTAGTGTGTGAGTTGACACGGTAGGCAATCAAAACCAGCAGTTGGTGGTGAACCAGGGCAACTACTGTCACCGACAGGCCAATGGCACTGCCTCACCACCACCATTGACAGTAGTCAATGTGCTGGCAAGCAAGCAACCAATAAATCTAATTCGACGCGCTCCATTGCCATTGCTTGGAATCATTTTCCTCCTCATCAAATGAACATCAGTCGCTTCGATTAGTCGCAAGAGCAATATCAGGCGACACCATCTCGTCGGAGGGTACAGCCTGTACTTTCACTCAACCCACCCCCGCCATGTCAATCGATTCTTTAAGCGACAATTAACTTTTAGCGTTATCTGAAATGAAAACAAATTGCACTCGAAACAATGGTGTGCGTGTTGCATATGTACTAATTAAAATTGAACACCAGTGCAAAATCGTGTGACAATTCGGTGAGTTGAGCTTTTGCACTCCTTAAAGTGGGGATAGGTGGTGGGGGAAACCATGATTGACCTGCACAGAGGGCAGACAGTGGCAGATTAGAACCGTGACCAGACAGTGCCTCTCTATCTCACTCTCCCTCTCTCAACTATAAATGGATCACATCGGGTAAGGCAACGACAACTATGAGACTGATGAAATATGATCGGGAGTCACTTCAGTTACAGTGGAAAACAAACCAAAGCTCTTCCCGTGCTTGCGTTTCCAAAAGTGATTGCTTAAAATAACATCGAAACAGTGGCGTAAAAGTTTTCATCGCGAGCAGTTTGATTAGATGTTGTCGTGTTCTGTGTGTGACAAGCGAAACAATAGTGCATCCGCACGAGTCATAGAGAGAGAGAGAGAGAGAGAGAGAGAATAGGAAAGATTCACGGCCACCGACACCGTCGAAAACGAGCTCGGTGAGAGATTCTCTAGATTCTGCCAAATTGATTTATAACTGTCTCCCAATGGTGTGCGCTTCCGCGCCCAATGAACTTGTCTCACCAACCACCCCGCCGCCGCCTCCACTCGGAATCCAACAAATTGCTGCCATAATATCAATCGAGGAACCAAAAGAAGAGAGAAAGTGCCAGCCCGATACTGCTTGTTTCTCCCACCCTCACTCTATTCACATTCGGCCCGTCGGGCTTGGTGACAGGCAAACACATAACTAATTTTTTTCCTTTCGAGTGATGACACTCAAGAGAGTTGACTAGACCACTCAGGAAAATCTGCGCGCGCCAGACAGCAGGTAGATCACTGTCCTCGTCTTTGAGCCTCCTCGTTGCTATCCAATTACGCTTAATGCATTCAGCGGGAGGTGGGTCTCGGCTTGTCTGTCGGCGCGTTGTGTTTGTGTTTATGTGTGTGTGTGTGTGTGTGTCTGTGTGTGTACAGCAGAGGTACTCAAGTTTGTCAGTGCATTGTGTGACTGTCGTGTCGACCCACCAAGCCGTAACCCCTTGACGTACACAAGCGTAGCGTCACTATTATTTGGGTTCTCGAGTATTGCTTGATTTATAGAGGCAACAATTCATTGGCCCTGGCTCATTGAGCTTCACTGGAAGACACTCTAGGTTGTCGAGTGTGGCAATTGCGCTGGTAGAGGGCTTAAAGTATTATTGTCGGTGAAAGTGATTCGTTTCAGTGGTGGAAGTGAGCAGCAACAGTGACAACCAATCGTTTGGTCGCCTCTGTGCTCGCTAAGTCCTGTTTAAACAGAGCTTCTTCTCTCGGAAGGACTTCGAAGCGAGCACGTGTTGTTTAGCAGGACCGAGTCTTATTGAGCCGAGGACGGATCAGCACAACTAATCCTTTTTTTCAATTTTACTCAATTGTTCTACGCAACTTGTCACACCCAATTCAACAAAGATAGCAAAAATATTTAAATAAAACTACGATTACTACCAATCTCATCTAGGCAAGCAAACAAATTAAGCTAGGAAATCTATCAACAATTCAAATATGCCGTTGTTAATCGTGCATGTCCGGTGTTGTATGTGAATTATGCGATTGCTTTGGTGGTACTCGTGATCGGTCTACTAACCGTGTGACGAGCTGGAAACATGATCGTTGTGATGCTCGAGATGTGATGAGGACAAAGTGCAGTTTATCCAATTTTGGCGCGATGATAAGGTTGTGTTGTGTGCGGAGAAGTGGTTGAGGTAAGCGAGGTAGTGGCGAGAATGAACTGAACGGGATGAGAAGCAAACACGTGCTGTGTGACTAGTGGACTAGGTGGCTTATGTGTCCATGGCTCGGCAGACCATGGTGGATGGCGTGATGAAGGGACATGTGGCACCGGTGGATGGCGGCAAGGCGCACGCTCAACCATCCGATTGCCACACTTGATTCTGCTTCGATGTATTCTCACTGAAACGACGGTCAAAATCCGTGCAACATCGGGATTGAATTCTTTGATTTGGTTGAACAGCGACAGAAAGTTGCAGTGTTGTGTTGTGCGTCGAGAGGTAGACTGCACGCTCTGCTCGCGGCATCGTGTTCATCGATGCCGCGTGGGAGGGCCCTGACGCTCTCTGCTAGTGGTAGAGTGCTCGTTGATGCCGCAGCAATTCAATCAATCCAACAATATTGGTGAGGTCTCGTTTGGTCTCGTCATTCACTGTTACGCTGATTGAATTGATGCAGGCTTTGTATATAAGCTGACTGCGGCGAAATGGCCACTGCGGTACTGACTGGCCCTCCACATTCTGGACCACGGCAATGCTATATGGTACTGCGGCTTGTTCCAACGTTGTTGTCTTTTTCTCCGATCATTGAATTCATTCATTTTTCAGGTCAATTAAAATTACCCTTTCAAAGCTTTTATCTATTTCTAATTTAACTTTAGGCAGTCCTCCAGTAAGAACCACGTGCATAGTTCACAGGTCTCTTTACTCGGTCTGTATTGGTCGACATTGCCGGCTTGCTGCTTTTGGCCAACTAGACACGATGCCAATGTCATGCATATTGGAAAAGGCGATCTGGTGCGATCTGCTTGCATTGCTGGTATGGCTATGTTCGCCAGCACACTTGTTTCACTCGACACGATATAATCTATTAAATATTCTATTAAGAATGCTAGTGAGGAGAAGTGCGCGAGCAAGAATGTGCGCTGGCAGACACCATCGCTCGATCATCATAATCGTGTCCATAACCCGTAATAAGTATAATAAATATTAATAATATAGCGGTGCGGCGAGTAGATTGACTTGAGGTCTTCTATATAGGCATTGCGGGCAGAGAAAGTCATATTACCAAACATAAATAATAAATGATTGCTTCATGAATGCTAAGCGGTAGTAGTAGACCCATGCTGTTGCAGTACTTCTGGGTCCTAATCGAATCAAGTGGCAATAGACATAGAGACACGCAGGCCAATCCATTCCAATTAAGCAATTTGAGAGGAAACGCGAGCGAGGGGGTCAAATTAAAACCTGGCCAGAGTCAATCGAGTGTGCCTATGCTGCAGATGTGTCTGGCTTCCCTCGAGCTCGAGCTCATTTGCAACCATTAACGCAACCAGCCACGGCTGCCGCCAATTATCTCTCTCTCTCTCTCTCTCTCTCAGCCTGTGAGTGGAAGACAGCCAAAGTTTTCAGTCAGCAAAACACAAAGAGTCTAATGCAAACTGAAATTGTTACTCACACACTGACGTAAAGCCAGCGGGAAGCAAATAATCGGCTCAACCAACGCATATATACATGTCTATATAAATCAAAGCACATCTCGGCGGCGGTGAGTAACAAACAGAATCGTTTTCTGGGAAAGCCACTACGGATAGTAGTGTGGTCGGGACGGGCAAAACACTAGCCAGCCATGGAAGAAATCGAGTGGTCACTCACTGGAGGGATTGCAAAAGATGATGAATTGCATTCGCGTGCTTTGACTGGTCAACAAGCTACCACCTAGTACACCCAGTGTAATGAAATTTGAGTAAAGCTTGACAGTATTTACACCAAATGTTAGTGAGGGTGATGGTGAAGTAAGATGTCGAGGCCATTTGGGGAAAGTTTATGTACACGTCAATATCGTTGTATAGCATGCACCGCCTCTTCAATTAACATGAGCTATTGGCTCGATTGGGCCAAATTGGCTTTGTCTCGAATTGTTCAATTTGAAACTAATTGGGCAAGAATTGTAAAACTTGCATTACTGATTAACGAGCATTTACCAAAAGTCTATCAAGAACGGACAAGCTTTACTGTGTAATCAAGACAATCTGCAGATTTGTCACATAACAGTAAAGCAACGACAGCAACCGCATAGTGAGAGAGACAATAATAAATATCATTAATTATTAAAATCATAACACGCACACACAGAGAGACACAGGGAAGCACGCGAGCCCGTCAGTGTGTAATAAATTGCAAGTGCACAATGTGCACTGCACATAGGCAAGTGCGGTGTTGGGGTGGTTAGCTCGAGTGCCAGTGTCGCGCCCGGTCCGACTCACAGGGTCCACGCTTGGCACTGCAAGCCAGAGTCAAACAGTCACTAAATAGAATGTCGATGTTGATGATGTTGTAATGGTGTTATTATTATTACTGAGTATTCCAATAATAGATTCCAGTAAGCCAGCTGGAGAGTGGCTTGGGTGCTGCTGCTGTCAGCCCAGTGGCGGTGGCGCGGCAAATGAAAGAAGTCGAGACTCGCCAGTTATATTAAAGTACCGCTCGGATGAAAATTGAGCGAGTGCGAGTGGGCGCCACTGAACAGAGAGCGAATCTGGAAAAATTGGATTCTGGCTTAAGCGAGAGAGTGTATGGAAGGAGTGGCAAATGGTGCACTACTCGAACCACTACTCTGGCACGAGTCAGGCATCGAGTCAACACATACTGTAGAATCTGGTGCCTGACTTTGACACGCCACTGTCAATTGTTAGTGGTGCCACTCGCACAGTCCGTGATTCTCGGCCTAGCGATGGGCGCAGTGAAGCCTGCCTAGCAGGAGATGGCGACGGTGATGAAGATGGCCACCGAAGGGACAGAGGGACACAACAATGCAGTCTTCTACCATCATAGATTGTTGTGTGCTTTTCTCCACATCCCCTCTTTGCACCGAGAGGACAGAGCGCCAATTTGCATGCACCCACCCGATTGGGTGCGCTAATTCTCCCCTCCTTCCCTCGCCATTTGGTGAGCGACACAAGCCCACGTTCTATTGGTGGTGCCATTACCGCTATCTTCATGATTCCTTCTATTAATCTCATCCTCACCGCCTTGCTCTTTTGTCTCTCGGCACACTACACCAGTGCACACCATCACCACCACTACCAGCATCGCGGGTGCAGTTTTTCTAATTCTCTCTCACTTGGACTCTTATTCTTTCATCGTGTCAGGAGGGAATTGAACGAGACACAATAATACAGTAGAAAAGCGAGGAAGCAAGACGGAGTGAGCGAGACACCAGAAGCGAGGAGGGATGGCGGCGGTGGAGGCACAGATGGATGAATTGATGATCAGTGAAAGTGGTGCGGAATTGCAGTCGCCTTCTCCTGGAATCGCACTCCTCTCCTAGCCCGGCTGCCACCATCGAGGCCGTTATTATTAGAGAGATGCGCTAGTGCTAGCACTGCTGCTGCTGCTGGTGGTGGTGGTGACGGAAGATGCCGACCGAACAGAGGGCAAGAGCAAGAAAACGAGCATGGCATCAGCCACTGGCAAACCGAGAAACGATGTTTAGCGATCAACATCGACGCGGCATTGGGCCAGTACAAACAAAACTCATTGGGTAGGTCTCTGTTTTCTGTCGCGGCCGGTCCGAGTGCAACCGTATCTGGCATAACAGCAATAACACGGCACTGGACCCAGACAAACACACCGAGAGGCACAGTAAATCAAATAGATTGACAACAGTTCCAGTGATGAACATCCTCCGCTGAATGCATATGTGACTGGATCAATTCAACTCGTTTTTCTGGTAAATTACAATTAAGGCCAGACAGACAAACACACAAAGGGCTTCTAGCATCGACACTTCATGACTTGTGTGTATCTTCGATCACTAAAAATCGATGCCAATCGACACATGACTTCTATATAGAATGTGTGAGTCAAGCGGTGTGCGACATATTGGTGCCACTATTAGACAGTAAAGTGAGTGGCGCGAGAGGCAATTAGATGAAGCTCGGTGGGTCGGGTGCGAGAAAGATGCCCTCTCACCGCTTTCACCGCTCTCGGCTCACTCTCCGATTCTATGGCGCGTTAATCAGCTAGTCACGACCGCAATGCAGCCGCGACCAACAATGAACTTATCTCCCAGTGGCGCCACTAGCACTATCGCTGCTCGATGATTTGTTGACAGAGACCGATGGTGATCGCATTTAACGCGTATTTTAGTCGAACACACTATGGCTTGAATATGACAGCCGCCAAATCACACTCGATCACTGCGAGACAGTGTCAATGTTATTCTTTGCCCAGTTAATAAAATCATTTAGTCATTATTACCGACTACTATAGAGTACACCCGCGCTACCGCCTTGAGCTTGATCAAATGACTCTAGCACGATGATGCTCGTAAGCAATTGTTTTGAGTCGCGGCGGCCGGCAAACTACGAGTCTAGTAGTGTAATAAATTTCCCCCTCAATTGCTCCTGCACTTGGTCGATACAGCGAACCGTTCAGAATAAATAATGGTGGTAGCGAATCTGGCAATAGAATTAAAGCAAATCTAGCCGAACAAATGGGTGAAAGGAGGGAAAATAGAAACAAAAATGTGTTTGCGATATGAACACAATTAGCCCTGGTGTAAGTGCGCCCCGATCGATCGGTTGCGTTTGTTTGCATAATCGTAGAAGGGTTCATTAAGACAAATCAAGCTCGTGTGAAGGAGGGAAAACGAGACAATTTATCATCAAGATTCCACTTGAGAGTCTCACCATCTCTCGCTTTCTGCTTTCAAGCCCACCCAACATCTCATTGCTGCATATGCAAAGAACTCGATTGGCAGTGGCAGGCACCACTTGAATATAGCTGTCACTCAAGCCCCAACTCATCATCATCATTTGCACCAGTTTGACTGTACAAGCATACAAACACACACATATGACACGCATTCTGGCAATGGTGGCACACACTAGCACGTCGGGCAGCTTTTCACCATCAAACAAATCGAATTCAGTTTAGATCCGGGTGCAATCTAGATTTGGCATTGCAGGCTGAATGTTGTCAGCCCGTTATTTATTGTCTCGGTCGTATTTGCAGCTCTAATTTGAACATTTAAATTGCAACAAAACAAAAAACAAATAAATTTACAAATTCGAGCACCACACAAGTATTGTAGGGGCTTTCCGAAAGCTTGTAACACAGAAGTGATCTTTAGCGGCACAAGAAAAAGGCAAAAGTTTCGAATTTAAAGCAAAGACCAGTGAGAACAGTCGAGTCGAGTATACTTGGGACAATTTAATTTAATTTGTTCCGACAGCTGCAGCCGTTGATGTAGCAGAAGTTTAGGGTGCGTGCACCACAAGTGCTGGTTCAGCATCGTTGCTCGACTCTCTGAATTGTGTAACCAATTTGGCCAGTGGATGTGAGCCTGTTGTGCAAGAGCACACTGGTAGGTGAGAGTGGTACTTGGTGATGGCAAGCAATTAACACTCGACACGATGCCACACCACCACGGTTGACCTAGTCCGGGTGATGATCAGGCACGCGTCGTTCAAAGGCTATATAGTAAAGGCCAGACAGTTCCCTAGCCGATTGAAAGCGATAGACTACCACTGGCACCTCGCTATCGTTTCATTAGCTAATTTGAATGGCCCATCAGGAATGGGTCGAGCGGCGCTAATCCGTTATGTGCTAGCATCATCGATCTACTGAGATGTGCTGCCACCGGTGATGCCTTTCATCCGTTCTGGTGCAACTGGTCTGGTGAAACATGCTCAATGTTGCTAGACATCTGACACTTTGCTATAAATAACACTGGTTTATCTGCGTGCGGGTGCCGGTGACCTCACAGTCTGGCGTTAGGGTCATATGTCAAGCAAGCAAGGTCTCAAGCCAAGTTACTCGTCGGCTTCCACCGACAAATTGGACACCCTCACCAACGCTCGCAGACGTGTACATTCCAAGAATAACTAAGCCATACACTATAACTCCAATCCGACTGCCGTGATTGTAATCTGCAACTATTGAAGAACAGTTTGTGTGTGTGTGTGTGTGTTGGTGCGTACAAGTTGTTATCGATAGGGCGTGTCAACACCAGACACACACACACACGCAGTACAAGTTCTTGTAGTAAACTAGGCCGATGGTTGCACAACTTACACGTGCTCCCAAGTTTAATTTCAGTGGCTATTAAATTCCACCTTAATCTTCTAAAGACTAGTTTCTATCCATACTTAACACTAGTTTAGACTTCAGTTTATTTTATATAATGTATGTAACTGGGAAAACTCGACCTAGCTACAGAATCTGATATCGGCCAACCTCTACC
>DVQH01000100.1:0-46519 GCA_018231625.1 Papilio phestus
GTAACGTCATCTCAGGAAAGCAACTCAGACTATGATACAAGAATGAGACCCCTGCCTGGCGTTGATCGATGACCACATTTGGTGCTTGAAGGCTTGCCACGCCACCTGCCAATCACTTACTTGCTAGGTTTTCGATGAGGCATCTTGGGCACCCAGCTGAGTGGCACCAAACACTAATTTTCTGTGGTTTCTAATTAAGTTCCGACTTGAATTTTCTTCAAATTTGGCAAGATTGTGTTATATATAATTGTGAAAACACAAAGTGCGGTAATTGGCTAAATTGGTCACAAACAAGGGCTTTCACTAGTCTTACTACTGGCAAGACCTACCGCGCGCATCGATCGATGGCCAAGACCACTATCGTGGCGCCATCGATTTAACCTGTCCATCAGACGAGTTTGTTTCAGCTATCTACCGACTCGATCGCATTTTCGGTGAATTCCCGATTGCTTTAAAATTATCTTATATTATAGTTGATAGTTGATTAGAAATGCGAGCTTCCACACTGATTAGCTCATTTCATTATATGAAAATGATGTCAAATTAATCACATTTGTCCGATATCTGACAATACACTTAGGCCTTTCTACTTGTACCTATGTGTTTCATTCAGGAAGTTGGCTCTAGCTTTCGTTTTCAATTGGTTAATGGTTGAACAACTATAGCTTCTTACTTTAGATCTATCATCAAATTCCGAGGTTGTTTGCACTGGTGCTCTAGCGATCGATTCCACCACTCGTGCGGGTGTCGATCGTGTCCGACTCATTAATCACACAGGAGAGTGCGTTCCATGGCGCGCCCGGCGCATTCTGGCTGAGTGACTACACTCTGGAATGCTAGTGGGAGCAATGGAATGCACGACATCCTCATCAAATCGCGTAGCTAGATCTCATCATCGATTTAGCACAAACCCTAACCAACTGCACAATGCCCGCAACCTATGCTCAGCTTTTGTACTGGCCGCGAGTGACTGCTGCATGAACTTTCACCTCTCCACTCTTCAGCACTGAATGGCGGGGTAAGTCAGCATCTCATTCTATTCTTTACAAACTATCAATTAAGAGTGTTAGCAAAGTCAAGTAAAGCTTTTGTGTATTCTACGTTCAGCTATGTTGAGCGATCTGTTCTGGTCAACCACCGGAGCTCACTTAGTTGCGCAATTCATCTCGAGGGGGTTGATATGCGCTATTAAAGCTAGTCTTGTTGGCGCCACTAAGGCACTTGAGCTGTTGCCAGAGTCCGTCAAAGTCTGTTATACGTTGGCATAGAATTTTCCAACAATGGGAGGCGCGATATCAGTAACCTTCATTGACAGCAACTTCTCGTTTGGTCAAACTATGTACATCTCTAGTTACCGTGTCAAATTCTTGGAAAAATACCTCTGAAGATATTATTTGAAAGCTATATCTGTCAAAAAAACATAATCTATCTTGGAATGTAGATTTTAACTGGTTAGCAACTCTCTTGTGTGTTGAAATAATTTAGAACAAGTTGGTGTTCTAATTAGTACTATTGCTCAGTGCGGCATATGTTGTAGCTAGCAGTGGTGATGACGAGTGCGTCATGAGAGGCATCATCCAGCAATGATTTCACTTTCATAAGCTAACTCAATGGTCAATTGTGTATGGAGTGGTTTTGTCTCTATTGTATTCTATATTTATGTGGTTGCTTGTTTGTTGCATTGTATAACACTATGCTGGCTTTAATTTATGCTTTATAGTACCATTGCATTTCTCTGCTACACGTATTTTGCTTTGGTTAAAAACCGAAGAGCTCGATAATTGGCCATTTAGTTTGACTTTATCGGAACGGCGCATCAGTGAAAACTCCGGCAGTGCATGCACCGCCAGAATCGGGCTGCTCTGGTGGTCTCTACAACCATCGTAACTCGGTATTTGATTCTTCACATGCTGCCACCATGACCATCACTATCGACTAATGACCGATCGATCGAAGAACATTCATTAGAAGAGTGTGAGAATTTGAAATTCACTTGTATACGGCGGGTAGTGTCGGTTTGGGTGAATTCAAGGCCAAGCGACATGGCTACTGTTGCCCGCTAATTCCATCCGATTACGATTGGCTCGATGGCCGGCACACGACATTAACCAGTTAGCGAGCTCGTTTGCGCGCTCACATCAAAGTGGTTGGTTGATAGACGCAAGCCCACCTTGCTGATTGCTCTACTGACATTGAAAAATTGAATTTTTAGACTTTCACTGGGTTCTTACTTTCACTGGTGATGTAACTCCCTCCTTGCTGGTGCTACACTCAGTTCAATTGGGAGTACTCATAAAATTTAATTAGTACTTGCCGCCAAGCTTAACCATTGAAGGTATCAATGCAGTGGCGCGCAGTGCAAGTGACTGGTCGCGTCAGTTGTGCGGGAAGGCAACCCAAATTGTTGGCTTGCGCTTGGAATGAAAAATAAAAAGTGGTGGAGGGAGTGAGACAGGCTCTTCAGTTAAGGCCTATTCATTAGACCCACTCTCCCTCTCCACCGAAAGCGACTGGTGTCGATCCCAATTGAAGGCTTTGATACCACCGAGCAACTAGTGAGTTTGCAAAAGATAATTTAGCAAATTCAAATAAGTAAAACCACAAGTGTGAATAGCTATTCATTTGAAATATAGTGTTGAGTTGAGTTTTCTATGCGTCCGCTCTTTATTACACTCTTATAATAATGCTCTCGGTCATCTTCCGTGTCTCACTTTCAATCAGATGCTTGTTGGCACTGGCACTATTTTCTGATAGGTTGTGGTGATGAAAAGTGAAATATTCATCACACAAGTGAGCACGTACTTCTATTTGCACCTTTCCATTGTCTGGTGTTAATCAAGCGCGCACAAAAACAAACTCAGCCCTCTGCGCACACACAAGCATTTGCATGACACTTAAAGCACGGACAGACTGACCAATGACGGTGATTGCAAATTGCGTTTGGTACTGGCACTGGCAACTAATGCCAAAGGAAACTGATCACGGGAAGTGCGTCACTGACCGGTAATGGCCAGTGCCACCGCACGCTTCCTTTCTATCTCTCAACCTTTTCTCACCCATTACCTTTTGGCATCAAATCTGCTTGGGAAACATTTGATTTACCATTCTCACTAGCGTTTAATTGCAGATTTGTTGGTGGCGTGTTAATTGACCAATTGATGAGCTGAGCCGGTATACATATATGTCAGTTAGAGAAACGGTCAGATTCGAAAATAGCTGTATGATGAAGCGGTGAGACAGATGGCATGTCACTTTCGCTGACTCGTCTTGATCGAATCCGCCCTGAGATTTGTTTCCAAAGTATTCGCTGGCTCGCTTATACACATTCCACTCCTCAATTCACTCTCATTGGCTCGCAACAGTGGCACGGCAATTAATCAGCCTAGTGACAGTGTTGGAGTCATTCGCATGGCTCATCTGGTCTTGCTGAAAGATTTATCGCTGTAACGCGCGTGCGAGGCACCAGTCAGTTAGATTTATGAATTCACTTTACCCCTAGCTTTCGATGATGGTGTGCTAAGTGCGCACACTCAGCACGTCTGGCCAACGGCTATGTCTCAAGTACCCCTTGTGGTGAGGGTGTGCACTTGGTGCTTGCGCGTTTGTTCTCTTCCCTAGAGATGTTGCTTTCATGAGAGAACCTTGATCATTCACTTGCTGCCGCATTTTATCATCAATTTGACATAATTTGTCTCTTTATGGGAAGAAGATGCGTGGAGTGAGAGCGGTCTTGTGAAAGATGCTTTGAAATTCAAATGCTCAGCCAGAGTGCGACAGCTTTCAGTTTGGGAATGGCTCACTTTCACCTTCGTCACTGCTCGTGATTTGTATGCGACCGTTCTGCCGTGTGTCGGGGCTTCTTGGGCACCACAATCGAATCTCTTTTTAATTGCGCCGCTCGAGCTTGCGCACACGATTCTGGCTGGGAAACAGAAAAACTATGAGAGAGCAAGCTAGCCCGATTCGATTCGCCTCACCTCTGACCTTTGGCACAGCCCTGCCCCATGCGCGCAGACATTCCAAATTACACCTTATGTGGCATCATCGATTTGAGGTCATCTGTTTGCACGCGCGCACTTTCTACTATTCTATTGCGCGCTCTGTTGAGAGGGGAGAGTCGAATTCATCATCGCGGTAATTGTCGGTTGGAGCTGCAACTTGAGCGAAAGTGATTGGTTGGCCAGAATTCGGGCCAGGGCTAGCTGTGGTGCATGGGCGCGCGTGCCACCCAGACCCTACCAACTTACACACCAGCTCCACTAGGTATCTTACAGGTGTGTTGGTCACCCAACCCGACACATGGCCTAACCCAACAATCAATGATCGATGTGGCTCACTCCAATACAGGTCCTAAGAGGATAACTCAAAGTTCATTTTATGTATTGTTATAAATGGATTTCAGATTGGCTAAGAATAAAAGGTGGATGTGAGGATTAGTTAAGATTCCCTTTCTGAAGTAGACTTAGTCCTAAATTTAGATCTCAGTTGACTCACTTGAGCTAAGTTTTGCCACAACCACGCCGATAATTTATTTAGTTTTACACAATTTTCAACTTGCATACATATTTTATTATACTTTCGTTCTACCACAAACTTTCACTTGATTTATTACTCATACACTGTTAAAAAAGTGTTCCCATCAAATAAAAGAGATAGAAGGGATAAGGTAGAAGGAAATTTCCTCCAAGAAAACTAGGAATGAGTTTTCGCCATTTTTTAAATCCTACATATAATTAAATATTTTTTATTTTTATGGAAAAGCATATTTTTAAAAGTGTATTTTATACTTGCATAACTGGCCATAGGCTCGTGAATGCAAAATGCTTGTGACTGATGAATTAAATCAATTTGTCGATAACTAATATGGAATTTGAAATCCAATTATTAATAATGATGATAAGTTTTATAACTAACTTTTACTCAGTCGTTCCTTGAAATGATTACATGTTTCAATTCGCTTGTAAGCAAAAGGTTCAAGTTACGATAAGTTGAGTTTGAAGAAGTAAAAAAGTTTCGAATTATGATTACTTTAAGTGATAGTGTGAATGGTGATGCAAAGTAGGCACACGACCCCGCAGCCCGAGGTAAATACGACTCACCGGATCCACCCACCTCTCAGCCATTTGGCTTATTTGTTTATTTGCTCGATGGCTCGCTTTCAGTCTCGCCACTTAACCTTGGCCACCACTGGCCACTGGTCTGGTGTGAGCTAGTCAACTAAAGAGACGACAAATTGCCATTCTCAGGCTGACCCTCGCTCTCCATCCCTGCTTGTCGTAATGGAGCCACTTCTCAATTGGCCAGTCTTATGAGAGAGCCACTGCACTTGTCATAGCAGTCAAGTCATATCTTCATTATCTTTTTTCTCTCCCCCTCTCTCTGTACGTTTGAATTGTGATAGTTTAAAAATTTGAACCCAAGTGTTGTGATGCGCATGCCCCTCGAGCCATTCTCTCATTTCTCGCAAGTGCGATGGATGCTGTAGATTCTCTCTCTCTCTCTCTCTCTCTCTCTCTCTCTCTCTCTCTTCTCTTCTCTATCTCCCTCGCCAGTCAAGGTCTCCCACAAAGTGATGTGAAAGCATGCAAATGAGTTGGCGCCCAGGTGAAGCTATGTTCCATTCCCTGTAGAGCGCGATATCAATCACCGGGCGCGCTTGCAAGGGTTGCGGGTGGCTCTCATGTGACGCTTGTATTGGCTCGCTGGCGAACACTCGTGACCAGTCAGGTAAACAATCGATTTATTGGGCTTGGTGCTGCCTATTTTTAGTCATATGCTAGGTTAACAGCATTTTTCAAACACTTAAACTGCCGGTGGCATCCAAACACTTGAATTTCTCACTCTACAAGACATGCACTTGACACTACTAAGCCAAAACAGTCCATTTCAGAAATTGACAGACACGCGAATAGATGAATGAAAGAAAAACGATCTGAATTTTTGGGAGGATGTTGGGTAATTTTGCACGAACTTTGTACACATTTCCTAACTTGTCTATGCTTATGTAGGTGTATTTTTTAAAAATAAATTTTTATATTTGGTATTAAAACATATTTACTTTAAATTTAATATGATGATTTTTGAGAAACATGAAATTATGCAATGATTAAGTTTAAAAGTATATAATTTAAATCTGCTTGGAGTTGTAGGGACACTATCTAGGTGGTGACGGCCGGAAATTGAATTTTGTAAGGATCGGAGTCTGGGAGAAAGTGCCACAAGGCGACGCGGTGGCGTGCTAAGAGTGTCGATGGCCACTGGCATCGCCTATCGCTTACCTCGACGCCTATCTATTCGAGCACTTCAATGCGCTCCGTTGTGTGGGAGTGTGCCACTGGTGTGTTCACCTAACCTGCTCATTGGAGAATTTTCCGAGTTTGATTTCGGAGATTTGATTTGATTTGTGTGCGGAGTGAGCGGCGTCGGGCTCCTCTTCTCGCACTTCCTATCCGATCGCATGGCGCACTTCTTCCACACGCAATCAACCCGCATCACTGTTCTATTCTAGTCGACACAATCCACTTCTGGCGCCAGCATCACCACCAACGTCTCATGTCTATCATCATCCGGTCTCCTTCGTGCTTTGTGATTGACGTTCGATTGTATCGAAGCACCACTAGTATCGACTTTCACCACTTTCTTTTCATACTTATATGCTACATGATGTGTGTGTGTGATTCCATTAATTTCTTCATCTCGTGATGATGACTAGTGGTTTCTCGCAAATGTACTAACATTGGACGAATACAACTCAAACAGTGTGCTGCTTCTTTCTTAACAGCTTTTCGTTATTTGTAATAGTCTAAGCTAGACATCATCATTCTATCATATTTTAGCTTACATATCAAAAGTTTAAGCAATTGTACTCGTTGAGATATAAGCGTATTTCATTTCGTTTTTACGCATTACGCTATTTTAGAGTATATTTCCGGTGTGCATGTGTTGAAGGTGGTATTTGTTTGAATTTTGTTGTTTAAATGTAGACAAAATTTTTGGTTAGAATTCCAATCACGTTATTATGATATTAAGCTTTGTCCAGTGATGTATGCACCTAGATGGAACGAGTTAACTTGTTGAAACGATCAGTGAAGCCACTACCACCACCAAGAATTGCTCTCACTTCTCAGCTGATCTCGTCTTGACAAATTGTTTTCACTTGTCTCAAGTGGCAATTTGCATTTTTAATTGAATTTCGCTGCCGTTTGGGCGCTTGGCAGGCCCACTTGTGAGGCGAGCGTAAATCACTGCTCGGTTCGAACACTTCTTCCGAGGACTTGCTTCTTCCGACTCAACAGAGCGTGCCACCCTGATCCAATTAAAGTGTCGTTTGTTCTTACTTGGCTAACAACTTCTTCGGTGCATATCTCTTTTGCTTTAGTTCCACTCTATTGTCTTTTCAACTCGCTGATAATGATTATTTAAAGTAAAGTTCAATTTGTACACACCAACACGGAACTACGAAAAATTTGAAATCGACAAGATTCTATATGAGAGATTCTTGTTTGCTAATATATCATTAATAATTTAGAATTTAGATGAAGTTATAATGTTTATTCAGTAATAACTGACACACGTGATATAAATATGATTTGTGAGCCATAAACCTATTTGGTGAAATTTGTTTCGTTTTATTATTAAATGTTTTTTTATTCATTTGAACTAATCTTTGTTTAGTGGAGCGTGATATATCATGATACCTACCAATCGAAATATGGATTGTATTGTTTATTTTCTATTGTTTAAACTAGTTTGGTGTATTGTTTTTAAAATATTATTAGATGTACAGATTGTTGGAAAGGTGAGATTGATTATGGATTGTTGCTTATGACAAGGTATGGATCTCATGTTTTCACGCGGCATCTCAATCAGGAAGCGATTAGTGGAGGGTAATTTGCTGAAAGGGTTAGTGCTAGTTGGTAGAGTTGTTCACTCTCAATTAGGCCACACATCGAGAATGCTCTCTTCATAATCGCATTTGAAGTGAGCTCGCGCGGAAGTACACCTCTGTTATTATTCAAAATGTTTATGTGATTTGAGTGAGGTTATTGCCACTAAATGACGAAAACTTTCAATTATATTAAGTAGGAATCGCAAGAAAAGCCAACCCTAAAAGAAAGTTTAAAAGCGTTACTTTGATAGTTCTTTTTAGTAAGAAAATTCCCAGAAACGCTTCTATGTAAATATGGGGTTGGCTTTTCCTGTGATCCCAATATTAAGGGTAATACAGTGTTGCTTCAAGTTTTACTTGCTTCATCAAGCCATTGAAAGCAGTGTAACTTTCATAATGCATAAATCGAACACGGCTTACTTCTCACTTTACTTCAATTTTCTAGGTAAATTCGAAGGGTAAAACTTGAGGCAACACTGTAATCAATTAGAAAAGTAAAATTGATTCAAATTTGAATTTCCATTTAAAATCTTGAAATCTTATCGAGAGAATAACGACAAAACACGAATATATAGCGGAAGCAAATAATAGTTTATTTCTGATTGATTAAACGGAACAGAGGCGCAAACACTTGATGTTGATGAGGATCCAAGAGTAACATGGTAGTCTGTCAAACAACCCCTTTTTACCAAGATGACGTTGTTGGCACATGACAGTGCAGTTGGCCACCTATGATTACCACGGTTGTCGATAAAGATCGAGCACTGATGGGAGAAAGAATGCACCCGAGAGATGCTTCACACTAGCACCATTGCCCCCAATTACATTGCAAAGCAATTGTTGTGAGCATTGTCTGGATGACTCGCAGCATGATTGATTCGTTGTCTCCGCTCGAATCGTTTCATGTGTCACCGCCACCTCTGCGGCAAGAAGTGAGGTGGTAAGCCAATTACCGCCTCCTTAGTGACAACTCTATTCCTTCATGCCTGCTTCACGTCTTTCTATTTCACCTCATTGTTTTTACTTTGTTCTTTCTCAGATTCAACTCGTTTTATTTCCGTTTTTTTTAGTTTCTCTAATTTAAAGACTTTGTTTTTGCTCGACCTTAGGCAGTATTTTTTAAATACATATATTTAAGGGGTAAATATAGAATTGTACCCCCTCATCCCAACCATGATCAAGTTTTTAGCGAAAGCATAGTACTATAGTTTAATAGTAAAGTAGTAAATCGTTATTTACTCTAAATCCAAAAACTTGCGAATGGTGCATTAATATAGCTCTTTAGTGGTTTACTATTACTATTACTACGATAATTTTATAATAATACAGTAATTATCTCACTATATGACACTAGTTACAAGAATGTGGCTGACGATTGCGTCACACGTTGCGTGGGCTTAGTAGATCGAATTGCCTTCAGCGTCTGTTTTGACAAGTTGCACTAGCTACTGATCGGCGCCATCATGAGTAGACTTAACGGGTCAGGCAGTTTGAGTTATGCAAATTGGCTTTAGCGTCTTACTCAGTCCAATTCGGTTCGATATCAATACAAATGGTCGGACCAAATCTGGCAATTGACTGAGTTTCTCCTCAGATAGCTTTATCATTTTTTATGCTTGCAAATGTTACTATTTTATATGGATTAGTGGGTTGCTATCATCACATAATTCACTAGTCGTCATTCTCTTTGACACGCGTGTTTAGATGAAGTCAATTCTATATAGTCAGTGTGCTTTATTTATAAGAATAGATTCTTCACCAAGCACCACTGATTGAATTATTCAAATGGATTGCATTGATGCATCTTCAACGTTACCTTGGACTTTATACGTTGTTATTTGTCGTAGCCAAGATGAACGAACTGCAACTATGTACTCAAAGTCACAATCTAATTGAATTATCGACATTTGAAGGCAATCACTACAGTTGAACGTGATCACTTTGTAACCGATTGTTAGGATTGACTTTTCTCTCTTCTACTATGAATTGGATATATTATATTGGTATCCTTAGAGTTTGATTTCGTTTGATCACTTTGGACAGCTCGAGATTTGGGTTTGATTGATGGACCACCATAGCTGCTGTTCTCGCTGTAGTGGGTGTGGCGCCTCTGTATCAGCAAAGACGTTGAACTAGGAAATCTCTTGCGGCTATCTAGCATTTTAAAGTTCACACAATTAGATTCTGCATTTTCAATTGATGGATGAGCTCGAACGAGCCGATTGAACAAAGATATTCACACTTAGTATCGACTCATTCTCTGAGGTGGTTGCACTAGAGGTGCCAGATCGCAAGTGTTATCACAGTCATTAGTGGTTGCTGCTAGGGTCACAGATATTGCACCTTGACTTAAGCAACTTGCCTGGCGGACAGAGAGCGTCATTAGGTGATTGGATAGCGCCATTACTACATCCACTAGATGATCTCTTGTGATATCGAGTGAGCTAAGTGTGCGCATAGATCCAGCTTAGTCGCACTTGCTTGTTATTTCAATGTCAACAGGTACGCGGCAAGTGGTGTTTTTTGTTTTGGATTTGTTGGGCGCTGTGTGTGCTTCTGCTCGTACTGTGTTATTAGCGCGCAACGCATTCCACTGAGGCCCAATGGTAAAGCTGCTATAATGAGTTAATTATTAATTACAGCTTGTCTGGTAGCTCGTGCGAGCTTGGTTGGTGTTTAGGTGCCTGCTAACACTCAATTTACTGTTTGCCCATCGATTGATGGGGAGGCTATCAACTTCAATTGACTTTCCTCCTACCTTTCAAGTGATTTTTGGCAAAATTCAAACCTCTCATTACTCAGTTCTAGGCTATTGTGAAAAACTTAATTGTTTAGCATAATTAGAAACATCATGATTATATCCAAAAATTGCAGGCCACAAGAGGATGATCTCTTGAGGAGTTTCATCTGTTGGACATGATGTTCTGCATTGATGGATGTGAGACATTGAGGCACTTTCACCCGAGAGGCAACGATAGGCATCGATCGAGATTGATCCTACACAAGTGCTTTGCCGCTTCGGTGACCTTGTGAGTTTTATGTTCAATTAATTTTCTTTCTCATGCTGTGCTCACTTTGTCGGTGTCGCTCTCACTTTCACATGACACTAATCGTTACTAATCGATTACTGAGGGATTCCTTTCAATCTGTTTTGGAATGCTGGTTTTACTAAGTTTTCCACTAAATCGCTAACAGCAGGATTTGAGAGGGTTGGCAGGGTGGCCCATATTATTACTCAATGCTCAATCGTTTGATTTTATTTATGTTTCTATCTTTTAGACATGCCCTTTCTATTTTTACAGAAAAATATTTTATATAAAAATATTTTTCACTTATGTTTAAATGTAGCAGGCTTAGTTGTAATCTGTATTAGGTGGTTTTCTGACTTTCACTAAGATATCCATTGGTGGATTTTATTTCATATAATTAATAGATCAAAGAACGATGTTTATTCTTGCTTCCAGTTTGGTAAAAAGATATGCGGAAGGTATTTGATAGCACTAAGCGGAAATTCGCAAAACTTATAATTTGAGGTGACATTCACAAACAAGACGCAATGGGTTGCATTTTGGTAGGTGAAGTGGGAGGAAGGGTGAGTGAAGAGGTTACATCACCGAGCCAACACTCCCCATTGTTGCCCGACAATGCCCACTAGCTGACCTGAGCTAATGGTTCCAATTTATCATCACTGCTCGCCCGAAGCACGCTCAACAAGCGGTAATCGATGCTGAGTGCGTCGATGGTGGGCAACCCTTTTCTTCCTTCGCCTCACAGGTACCGTTATCGGCGCCTGGTCTAACTGTTCAAATTGGTCATTTACAGATAGCAGCAACTCCGCCTTACAGTCTAGAACAATGATAATTGGTGCAAAAGGTAGACTCGATTGATGCTTGATTACTACCGCAACGATGGCGGTGCCAGCGTAGTCAAGGTCGAAGACCGTACTGGCGGTCACTTCGACGAATTGTGCAATTCAATTACACCCATCCGAGGCTTGATCAGGTTTAACTCTTTTCCTGTCGTCTCACGCTTCATCTTGCTTTCAAGAACTGTCATTAAAAGTAAAAAATAACACAAACAAGAGCTGTAGAACCGTTAGTTTCTCCCAAACTGGTAACTCCAGTCAGAAGGAGTCAAACGAGAGCAGTCGCAAAAGTCGAATAAAATTGATTTCGGTGACATTTATAATTTTTAAACTTTAACGCTAATGCTATCGGGCATGTGAACTAGTAATGCTTTCATCTTTGCATTACCTTAATCAACAGTGTAATAGAGCATCGATTATAAAGATTTCTATTTGAGAATAATTTTTTAATTTATATTTTTAAAAATTATTAAACTAATTTATTATTTGTTTTTTCTGTAGGCTAAGCTGACAGAATATCTGAGATTGGATTGATTTTGGCTGCCAAGGTGAGTAGTTATTCTAAATGGCGTTCGAATGGAATCCAAGTGATGTCACTTGCGCCCGAGGTCAATCATGTTTGCAGTTCCCCTTGGTGTTGGCTAACCTCGATACTCGGTTGAGTTCTGAGACAGTCACGCTTGTTAGAGCTGTCACGTTGAGACGCTACGCTGTGTTACCTCTTCTGGGTTGTATGCTGCCACAGTGGCAGCCAGACGAAAATATCCATCTTCATTGACCGAGTGGTAATTGGCAAGTGTGCGCGCGAGTCTGTGATCACTAGCTTCTACTGTTTCAAGATCACTACTGCCACTGCTTGCATGCCGGTGGGAACTTTTCTCGGGCTTGCTTCGGTGATGGCGCCACGCGCCCTCGTGCTCGGGGTCACATAAATCACACACCATGCCGAGGGAGGTCGTTTTCTAGTTTTCAGGTCATCTATCTGTGACATTTCTTCATAGAGTGCTCACCCGTGTGCGAAACTTCTTCATGGTTTCGGCTTCTTGAAAAGGTGATTACGTAATGGCTTGATAACACCTCAAGAATTACTTGAAGTCTAACACAAATTCTATATTTCTACTATCTGAGATTGCCATGCGTGTGGTCCATGGCAAGGCTATCATTGACCATTCGTAATATTTAGCTGGGCCAAATTCTAGTAGCTTCTCCTCATATTATCGTGCACAGATTGTGTCGACCCGTGCACGCAGCTAATCTAAGCGTGCCACGATATTGACCTTGCTGCTACTGTTTGCCTCAGCATCTCTTTCAGGCCACTCTTGGTGATTAATTGCAGTCTGTCAATTGGAGGTGTTAACTTGATTCGATTTGTGCACGAACGCGTTCAATGCACACCATCCTTTCATATACGCTTATAATAAACAGCTAAATTTTCGGTTATAAACAGTTTGGTCGTCTATAGCTTGTTCGCGATTCTAATTGATTTGGAGCTCTTTTTGCCTGATGTTGCATGTTACTTTGTTGGAAGTGGGAAAAGTTTTTTTAATATGCGCGGATCAAGTTTCGGTACATGCGAGTGTGAGCCAACCAACTACTGGTTGACTCTCGGGTGGCTTGGGTGACTCGCCTCACGGTGGCACCATGCAGTAGGGCAACACACATCAACCTCCGCTCACTTGCCCCGCTGCGCTTGCTCGGACCAGTCATGCACATGCACTGTGCTTTCTCTCTCACTCACTCATCGCTCTTATTTTCTCAATTTCAAATTGTAATTTTAAAAATTATTACAATTGTTTTTAATTATTACATAATTGTGTGTTGTGTTTATTGTATCACTTTCCTAAGGCGCTAATCTGTTTCATTGATTCAAAATTTTCAAGCTAATTATTGGTTTGCATGACTTTGATTGGATTATCTATACGTAGTTGGATGCTTTTGGCGAATGACTTACGCATCAACGTGTGTTTGTTTATCTCCACTGCCCACCACTGTCTCACATGTCTGCACGCGCGCGTGCTTGTGCGCTTCATTTGCAATGGTAATCATTCTTTCACACATTTCGACTTTGAGGCACAAACCACGGTGCCACGAAACCTGGTGGTTAGTGACGTGCTGATTACGCCCAACTCACCATGCTACTGCAAGTGGGCAGTGTCTTGTCATTTGCACCGCGCCACGGTCAATAACGGCCGGTCAGCTGTCGATACCGTTAAGTGATCCAATGCGTCTCATCTATCTCTGGTGTCATGTTTCTATTTGTTTTATTTTCTTACCAACTATAAACTTTTGCTTACTGTCTTCTGTAACTCGACATCTGTGGACTAGACATGTGTTACCTCGAAGCTTCTTCATCAATCACTGCGATTGCTGGTGTAGTGCTATGTTTGACACTTGTTGCTGTGCTTGTTGATTACCAAATTAGTTTGGTTGTCTTCATAGCTACCGGGACTTGTTGAGCAAATTCTTTTTTGAACAAAGAAGCACACTGTTGCGAATATATCTCATGCTGACGCATTTTAGAACTGACCCAATCGTCGCGTTTTTTTTTGCATACGAAGGTAGGTAGATCAGTACTATTACATTTGTGAGTTGAGCTATTGAAAAAGGTCCTGGCTGTTTAAGGTCATCACTTTTATTATCTTTAATTAAAATTGATC
Source organism: Papilio phestus (assembly GCA_018231625.1). Taxonomy (NCBI): domain Eukaryota; kingdom Metazoa; phylum Arthropoda; class Insecta; order Lepidoptera; family Papilionidae; genus Papilio; species Papilio phestus. The sequence goes on from DVQH01000100.1 coordinate 14,411, forward strand.
GTTCTTTGATTTGACGGGTACTTTGTAAAAGTGGTCAAATATCTAGACCTCCGCTGCCGTCGTAGTTTTAATGTTTTATTTTATTTCACTGACTGAAGTAAAATTGCTAGGAAATACTAGCTAGAGCGGACCGAAACTCATTTAAAATGTCATCCAATGCCGTATTGCACTTTTACTTTTATTTTCTAAAGTTTATGTAGAATCTAAACAGCTACTTTGAGTTGAATGATAGTATTGTATAATGAAAGTATATAATACAATTTTAACTATTTTTTATATTCTTTATAGGATTTATAACTATCACTATAATTTTTCTTTATTTGAATTATTTTTAGTAGTGCATTGAGGGATAATGTGGATATTGTGGTTCAGCCAATGATCGTCACTACACACTAGAAAAATAGCCATAAATCTGCTTCACTGTTGGATCAACAGGCCTTTGTTGTTAGTCCAGCATTTTTGACATAGATTTAGGACTTGCGGTTTGTACTTATATTACAATTTTGGAATACTCACACTTTAAACAAAACTATGACTATGGAAGAGGTGTGTTGGGGAGCTAGGCAGTCGCACATTGTGCTCTAATCCTGCTATTTGTCTCGGCTTTCCTCATCTAGGTACCGAGGGATTAGTGGTGCTGGCGTGACGTACCGAGTCTAACAACATTACTCGTCCAAGTTTTCAATGTTAACTGCACTAACAGTGCGTGCACGACCGTTTCCAATCAGGACTCACCTTGTGATTCAAATATTCTTTTACTATCCAACTCTTCTGATTGGATCACTTTCCCGTTTCGGTGATTTATAGCCTCGAACCAATATTTTTAATGGCTACTTTTTTAAAACTTTGATTCCAAGAGTTTATTTCCAACATAAGAAGTGACAATCTAACGGTTTTATCAAAGAATGACTATGAGAGGAGAACTATTGCACTGGCACACCGCGTGTTTTGCCCTCATTGATCTTTGCCCATTACTTGTTTCTAAATGTGAGTTGGGTATTGAGTGAGTGGGGTCAAAAAGAGCAGGATACATTTCAATGGGTCATCATCAACTAGTTTGGACCCCGGTACTTACCGCATTAAACTCATTCTCTTGTTCTCTTATTCAAAAGTGCATTCTGAAGTTGAACATTTTGAATCTAAAAGTTATATGAGTTCTTTATGGTAACCTTGAAGTGAAGTCATTGCGTGTTGTTCTTTGTTGTGCTAATTAATTGCCACCGTTACTCATTCAGCTCTAATTTTGAGTCACTCCGGTACCCTAGTGGGGTGTTGTAAGCAAATGTAACGGAAAGACTGTCCGCTTCCGCTCGGCACAAAGGCCAATTAGGTGGGCTATTGTGTAGTGGGACAGGCAAGTGGGGCCACACTGGCGCACCCGAGCATCATTGACTTGGTCCTGTCAAGCTAACCGATTCACTGAGCTCTCCACGTCGCGTGCGCACTCAACCCCAGTCCTCTCACTCGCACTTAGCTTTGACAAAATGTAATTTTCTATTCAATTGACTTGCCAACGCGCGTGCCAGCTTTGCTCAATGGGGGTTTCATTTTGGAACACCCGCTTCGGGCAGGACGCATTTTACCGCTTTATTGATTTCTCTTGCACATCAATATATAATAATATAATAATATTTAGATTATTTTCGAATCGAACCAAATCTATCAATTTTAAAGTTTTTTGTTTTTATTATAAGAATTCAGTTTCTTTTGTAGATTTTTAAAAATATTACTACAGTCTTGTTAGTCTACTATTATAAATAAACTGATTAAAGCAGATTGCGCCATCTAACGTACAAATGCGCAACGATAATCTTGTTTTACCAAAATGCTAAATAGCAGCTAGATGTTTCAGATTGCGTAATCTGTTTGTTATAGTTACATCTCAAGGGATGCTAAAATATTGCGTAGAATATTTGAAAAGTACTAAACATTAGAACAATCAATTAAAAAATAATTATCTACGAAGTGGGACCAGGTTAGATTTGACTGAGTATATATGTTAAATGTAATTCATCGAAGTGGTGCTAATGAATTAGGTGGAGGGTGGATCGTTTCAAATCACAGTTGAATCGAGCGGGCACGTTGGCAGTGAAGCGCGTCCGCGGTGGCAGTTGCCAATGCCACGTGCTTTACCCTAGTCAACTGCTCAACTCTCCCTTTACCCTCACTATAGCGCAAATGGTGCCACTCAACAAATGGCAACTCTGGCCATCACCAAATGATTGTTTTATGTTGATCTAACTCAAACTGACTTTTTAATTATTTCTTTCGGAGGTTTTGACTGTATTGATTGGGGAAGGCAGATGTGTGACATTTGGTGAAGCGATGACAGCGCCGATGATTTATGATCATTTACTGCCAACTGATCAACGTTAATGTTTTGTAAACACTGTGCTTGCTTTATGTTTATTTTTTAAAACGAATAAAACCCTTGATTTTATAGTTATTTTAATATTCGAGTTTACAATCGAGTTATTTTTAAAAATATTTTGTTAAAACGAGTTAAATATTTTTTTGAAATCTAAAAAATTTGAATTAAATTGAATTTCAATTTGATTAGTAAAACAGAAAGTTCAAATCAGATTAGAATTGAGCAAAACAAAGTTCGAATGGGGTATACAAGTTTACCGGTAGCCAGTGGCAATTTATTAAAGCTCTATAGTTTTCTTATGTTCTCCTAGGTGGCGTTAGTTTAACTTGATCACTTTCATTTATATCGAAATTTAATTCTTTCAAAACGATTTTTGCTTTATTATTTACCTTACAATTTTTTACTTATAGCTGCTGGATTATAAAAGGTTAATTGGGCTAATTGTTTATGAAAATAGTCAATTGACCAGTGAAATTATTTGATCAGAAATTTTGGATTGTTTGAGCTATGCCCTACATTGGTACAATTGTCCCCTATTATTCAGGTCGATAGCAATTTCGTATAAGTTGTAGTTGAGTATTTATGTTAGCTGAAGTGTTAATCGAATTTGGTCTCTACTTACATCAACCCGTCAGTGCAGCATATCCTTTTAATTCTCTCTCTCTCTCTCTCTCTCTCTCTCTCTCTCTCACTTTCTTCTTCACGTACTCACCAATCCGATTCGTTCTGTTCCATTTTCAACCCTCTATTTTGCTTACTCCACCCCTAACGCTTTTGATTTCCTTCACTTATTGGCATTAATAAATTGTGTTCTGGTTTTTTTCTCTTTGTTGTCTTATATATCCTTCGAGAAAATGAGAATAATCTCCTCCAGTACAGAGTAATTGGATACGATGTTTGTTTCAATAATTGTATTGGAACACGTTCATTATTGTTGCAGATTTCTATTTTTAGTGTACTGAGAAAATTAGTTATTTTCAAATCTAACTGGCGCAAACGATTTATTGTTTGATTTACTCTGATTCTACATCAACATGAGTCTCCAATAGTTACATTTGTGTTGCATTTGCAATTACTTGACTGGTTAGTACGTTTATATACCAGTTACATAAAAACAATGTATACAAATATTTAATATCAAATTGATAAGGTGGTTTTACATCTCTTGTTTCACGAATTCTAGAAACTTTACTGTATTTATTGTTTTAAAACAAGAGAAAATTGTATAGGTGAACTTCAGAAGATCAAAATTTATTATTGTTTTAGTGTGGGTCATCCTCTGCTCGACCTTAGGAGCGCTAGCAGTGATTAGTGAATGTAATCTAATAGCGAAATCAATTGGTTATCACTACCACTGCTAAGCTCAGCACACCGCTCCTCCTCTTTGACCTCATCTCTTGCTACTGCGTGTTTCTGTCAACGCTATTGTCTTGATGGCGTCGATTGTGCCATACTGACCGACTGCTGCCATAATCAGGTGTCAGCTGCATTGCTTAAGTGGAAAGCTAGTTTTCCATCTCACTCAATGTGCATTCGGACGGTCTTTCTTGGTTTGGATTTTCCATGATGATAATAATAATGACATGCGGAGATGAAACTCTGAAAGAGTGGGACTAGTAGCGTTAAGCATTGGCACTTGTTTTTTTCGGTACTTTTCTCCTTAGACAGCTAAATATAGCACTCTCGGGTTTCGATTCATTAATAATCGAGGAGCCGGTGTGGATTGAGGCGGTGTCAGCCTGCGGTACCGTTGCGAATGCAGTCCGAGTGCATTGTGTTCCAAACAACTTTGACTGCTGCCGAATTCGAAATCAGTTGCTAGGCAAGGATGATTAATCGGAGCAAGGTTTGATCTGATTCACAATTAGGTGAAAATTAATGTTCGGAAGTTGTTGTGGAGCTTCTGTGCGCACACTTGTGTTGTGTGTCGTGCATGACCGTCGTGTGTTTGTCTTCACCTCCATCTTGGCCGCGTGCGTTGTTTGCTGCAATGCCCATTGTGTCGGCAACAATCACTCACGCCGAGATCAGCCTTTCTCACTCACCTCACCAGACAGTGGTCGTTGGATTGTAGACTGTGTCATAAGGCGTAGAATTTATTTTAACTCAAGGCTAATCGATGGGGTCACTAGTGGCACTTTCTATTCTCTTTATCACAGTTCCTCACATCACAATTATTAACGTATCAAACATCTTTATTACTTCTTAAAACTATAATTGCTTTTTTATAACTTATACTATAAGATTTTATTCTTTATACTATATTTTGTGTTATAAATTGCAAATATCTAGTTACTAAGTGATCAAATTACTATTTGTTCACGATGAGATATGTGCGTGATCTAAAGCTAATGTAGTTAAAGTTCCGTTGTTCGTCTCTATCTACAGTAGTCGAGGTGACTACTTGATGCGCCGACTAATTGTTTCTAATGGACGCGCTACTTGTCCGCGGTCCTGCACACTCAAAAAGGAAAGTCTACAAACATGCTAAAGTAATACTCTGGTTTGGGTTTGTTTTTAAACTTAAATTAAAAATTTTAACTAGAAGATGCTTTGTTTTAAATATTTGTTGAATGTGCGCAACATGTGTATTTTGAAATCCCTTTTTTGGTGCATAAAAAATACAATTTAAATTAAAACTAATAGCAAATAAAGTTTAAACGAAAAATTTAAGTGATAGTTTTGATGATTAGGAATGCCAACTGGAGAATGTGTGAGATAGCATCACTCAAACATTGTCTATGCGAACTGCAGTGACATGTTGCCATATGACAGCGCTATCGCACTTTTGGCTATAGCGCCGCTAATAACTGTCAAGGCGGAGAGCCATAACATGTCTGAACATTGACATCCGAAGCAGCAGTGGCATTGCCAGAAAAACAGTTTCATCTTCATTTCTTCTTTCTTCAACGATCTCGAGCTGTTGACTTGAACGAAGCCAGTTTTTCTCCGCTAAACTTGACATCTCCGCCTTTGCGGCAGCCATCACTATCATCAATCGATGGCCAACTTTCTAGGTCATATAAAGGCACAAGGCCGTTGCTTGTAGAGTCTCACTCACAGGCACTTTACACAGAAACGGGTGAAAATATATAATTTATCGATAGGTCGTTTCCGAAGCAAATCCACTACAAATCAAATCGTTAAGCAGCTGATGATCTTCAGTTATCGAGGCTATCGGGAAAATCACAAGCTACTATCGTTTTGTCTAGGATTACCCTATTGTCATTGTTGCGCTATGTTCACTTGACAATTTGATATATATTTTTACTTCTTACAATCATTTCTTTTAATACCAAATGTAACATGACATTTGACAGACTAGTGTCTGGACTACTTATTAGTTTAAATTTAATAAAATCGCACTAAACAAACAAAACAAGAAAATGAAAGTTTTGTGGGTATTTGAGAAATAAGAGACTACCTACAAGAAACATACCGATCAGTCAGTGATTTTTATTTAAAATTACAAAAAGGGATAGTAAATGTTTCATTAAACTACCTATCTAGGCAAGAGAGAAAAAATATAATTATTTAATTATCTAATTAGAGGAAAAGTGTCAATTTTTTATAGAAATAAATGTTCAAATTCATTTTCTAAATAAAATTTAGACAACGAAACTGCCCATTGATAATTAAAGTTTAGATGTGACATTTTGTATTGTCAAATGTTAAATTGAAGCAACTCTTGTGTGTATATATAATCGTTAGCTGCTTCAAATGGTTAAAATTGTCTGAGAAAGCTTTTAAATTGGCATTTGCACCTCGTTTGAGGATGAACTCTGTCCCCCTCTAAGAATGATGATGAATTGAAGCACGTTTTCGCAGTTTGAACACATATTGATAGTTGTTTTATTTATAACCCATCTTGCTGGCACCGGCGACATCGATCACGGCGTGCACCTATTGTGCCATCGGGCTGGTCTGCTCGAGTTATCACTGCTGTACGGTTATCGTCACTGCTTGTTAATTTGCTGTTGCTATAATTAAATTTGACTTCAAGCTCAATATTCAAAGATAGCTTAGGTTATATCGTTGTTTCGTCTCGATCCAACTTGCGCCCGCTTTCTGATAGAGTAATCGAAAGTAATGACATGCCAGATTCATCATTGCTTCTGTTGTAGAGTTCCATTTGATGGTGGCTTTAATCAGAACACCTAGCAAGCAGTGATTAATTATGGTGTATTCGTGTTCGCTGATGATGAATGATGCCGCTAGAGGGTTATGGAACAGATGCTAATGACGTGCATCAGCCCTGCACAAGCATCGATCCACCTGACTCGACCCCTTTGTTCATTCCAAGTGCTCTCTTCTTGTCGAGCGATGCCATTTTTGCCGTATCTACCACAAATCGATCAGTGCTTCAGTCACCACCACCACCCTATTTATAGAAAGGGAAAAGAATTTTTTGCCACTAGGGATGACCACAATTTGGCGCCCAATTGCAAGTTGTGCATTGCCACACTACGATTTTCTCTCTCTCTCTCTCTCTCTCTCTCTCTCTCTCTCTCTCTCTCTCTCTCTTTAGCCGGCTACCACGGATGTGTAGCTATTTTGGTGTTTGTTTTCGAGCACAAGCTACCTCAGTAGTTACGAGTAATCGGAAATAAGAGTAAGCATAAAAATCTAATAATCAAGATACTCTTCTAACCAAAGGTGTCTAGAATTAATGCATGAATCTTACTGCTTCTGATTGATGTTGCCATCAGTTTTGTTCAGTATGACGATAATATAGTTTAAGCTCAATATTATTACAGTGATATGTTACATCCTATAAGCAACAAGTGATTTTCAACGATTTTTTATGAATTTTAAACATATATATAACATTTTTTAGACTAATCGATTTTGAGGCCCTTAGGCAATTTGAGCACTTGGAGCTACCAAAATCATTAAAGTTGGCCAATTTACTAGTCATAGTCGTAGTTTAGCAATTGCGGTGTCGCTGACAGCAACGATTTGTTTTCTTGCTTAGCGATGAAAACTTTCTAAATAAATCAACACTCTTGGGCATCATCTTGTATGAGTGAGAGTGAGGCAGTGTCACTGTTAATCGTTGGTAATCGGTGATGAAGATGGATGGCGGCGTGAGGTGCGCACGGACTTTCGCCAGGTGTGATTGTTCTGCTCCACACTCATCTCAAAGGGTAACCCAAGTGCTTTCAGCAGTCCGTCGCCACTAATCATGGATGAGCGACATGCGAGAATGCGACTGGCAAGATGACACCCGGCTGCAGTTTGCTCACTACTCTTCATAGCCCAATTATGCACCACACTAGCTCGATATGCCTCGTTGGGTATCTCGCGCAAGCTCACTTCGATTCAACTCTATAGAGTATACTCACGCCGTTTCCACTTTCTTCTGTTTGCATGACCCATTTATGAATGTGTTGAACTAGAGTGATTCTTGAAGGTGCGTGCGAATTGTGCTGATCACACCTCTTGTTTGGACAAAGCGATATCATTGACTCGTTTTGAAGTGTTAAATTGGTCACTATCCGTTTCGATTTTGGTCTTGGAATAGTTCTTGAGTGACACACTCAAATACATTATACACTTGGAAAAATAGTATCTCTTGGTAATAGATAGAAATAGAATCTATTCAAGAGGTGATTTAGAAAATTTGCATTTTCACTTGGTTGCTTCCAGCGTTAGCTAAAGTTAGATGTTTGGTCATGTTGACTTATCATCCATCAATTGGCGCTGATGACAATCGATCGATTGCATAATTCGATTAGCGGGATGCAAACATAACAGTGCTTGTAATGGCGTTGCTCTAACTGCTTGATTGTGCCCACTGACTCTCAACCAATTTGCATACTTTGCACCAACTTGACTGTCCATGGCACTTTGAATCGATTCGATGTTATTGCAATCATTTGACATCCAATGTGTAGTTAATATTGGTGCGAATTGATTTTCAATCAACATTTTTTTTAACTCACCAACCTACCAAGGGGTTAAGTTCAATCACTTAAGCATTTTGTATACCTATTTTTAGGAAGACTACGTTTTGCCAGTAGTCATTTAGTCTAATTGATTTTGACTTTGGAAGCGAAATCTGCATATGAAAAGGCTATTGTAGAAAGCGATTCGCTCTTGTGGTTGATCTAGTGAGACAATAGATTCGATTAGTGAGGATCTGGTGCGTACGTTGGCCAAGCGATTGGATTAATGCTAATAATGGCCCACATTAGGTCTATTACTGTAGTGCACGCTCCTAGTGCGTTGACTTTTTTTGGACCGCTTCATCGCTACCGCGATCGAACGCTTCATTGAACTCTACACTGTTTCTAATACAAGTAATTTGATTATGTAAATTGAACGATCGCATTACCTGCCGATACCGCGACGGCGAACTAAACAGTGCAGAACGCGACCGCCTTACTGTCCAACCAGCTACTATGCACCTGTAACTCACAGTCCCACTCTAACCGCGAGAGTTTTTTGTTTGTTTACTTACGCTGGTCGCTCTCTCTCTCTCACACACATACACACACTCTCTCCTTTTCGTTCTTTCACTCACTCTTGTGTCTCATAGGCTCTAGATTGTACGGTGTCTGTTTTCATTGCCACCACTGGCCAATCAGTACTATTTTTAGCGTAGACACACATCGATGCTTCATTAAAGCATCTACTCACATATTTCCACTCTTTTCCATGTGTTTGCAATTTTCACTTTGAGTGTCATAATGAAGTCGCTATGCCGGAAAAAGAATAAAACATTCGCTAACTTAATTTGCGGGTCTGCATGATTCTCTCAAATCTCTCCAAATGTAATGCACGACATTTTGCATGTGCTTTATTACAGCATACAATGATTTACACTCGTGGCATGTCAACGAATATTTTTAAAATATATCTTAGTAAAAGGATTTTTTTTGCATTCATGTAATCTATTGAATTATCGTAAAAGCTGTGATGTCTAGACTTATGATAAGTTGCTTTACCACCGCCGTTAGTCTTAAATCCAATTCTGGAAAATCACACTTCCATATATCACTGTTTAGCTAACTCACCCACCTAATCCATAAGGCTTTTATTCGGCTTATTTTTTGTATTTAAGCCATCTTCTATATGTTTGTCTTAATCTTACACAGATTTTTACGATCCATTGTCGTGGAGATAACCTAAGATGGAAGATATGAGGACTTTAGAAGGGCTCGCCAAGAAATCATGTTTATCATCGTGGTTTCATTTTCAGTTTGATCCATAGATTTTAAAATTACTCGTTGACTGATTGATGCTCAATTAGTGTCAAATGAGATTAGCCATTTGTCGAGTACACAAACTACTTTCTCTAATAATACTAATCGACCAGGCGATCAATTAGATTAATTGCCGACCGATACTAATGTTTTCGCTTGTTTGACTTGTATTCAGTAAGTATGTAGCAGTATTTGTAACTGGCCTTTTGCAAATGTTCTACAAAATGAACCTGACAACAATTGGAAGCTATAACGTGTTTAGTTGATAACGAGCTGCGTCTTTGACTCAGTGGAAGGTGGGCACCATGGCTAGTAGAACCATGTGACCGCATTGGATTGGTATGGCATGCCAAGTTGTGGCAGCTTGCGGGCCATTGCCCAAGCCTGGTCGCTACTGGTTGCAATCAGGTGACATGGCGGAAATGTGACCGAGTGCGTATGCCAATCACTGCGCTAGTTGGCAGTTCAACTGTCCAGTGGCATCTCAGTTATCTTAGTGGCAACGCCTTATTGAAGTTTTGCTCTCCATTGGATTACTAGTCCAATTAGATGTCGCATGTTGTTTTGTTTGCTGCACTGCTTCTAGTCACCTATACTCGATCCAAATGGGAGGACAAAATATCGTTGATTTAGGCCGCATTAACCGTTGTACAAGAGGCTTGTTATGTTTGTGGTTAGATTTGAGTAGTGGTTTGTTATCGTTAGTTAATGGCAATTGAAACACTACGCCCTTTACCGGAGCCGCAACCCAAAACCATTCTAGGCTCGAATGTGCCATTTCCTGGTCTGGTTATGCCTTGTTTGAACAGTCTACCTGCATATGGCGCGTGTGCAGCCGCACAAAACACCATTGTGGTACAGCACACGCACATATCCGTTTGTCGAGCTGGTGCCAACACCGGTGCGTCGCTCAATCTGTCCACTTGACCTGATTTATGACATTTGACATGTCGCCAGATTGGAACTGGTTGCCAGCCAGTTTGTTTCCCGGTCAAAGTACTTCCCGGGCATCAAAAGCAGAATTGGCTCTATCTTATCCCTAGCCTGCTTGGTTGCCAGTGCCACTCCTCGCATCAGCTCTGTCAACAGATCTACCACACCAACTGTCACTTAGTCATTGCACATAGTCTAAAGGCGGCAGAACTTTCCCTCTCGCAGATGATATCGACGTGAGTAATCGACGATCGATTGCACCAGAGTTAACTCAACCAGTGCCGCCACTTTTAACGCGGAACCTAACGCTTTATAACTTGTTGCTATTTCTTTTAGCACGAACTGTATGGTCGACAGCTATCGATTCGACGTGCTACACTGTATGTTTGTGTGTGTGTCACGTGTTACTTGATTCTGTGACTCACAGGAGCTATCCAATTGTCAGCACGTTACACCAGCCGCGCACAAAACTCACTTACAACCCTTTAGCAGTGCCATTTGCTTCTATTCACACCTGTTCACGCAGCATGTGGCTCTGGGCCCGCCTGCCATTTCCACTGTCAGCAAGCGCTTAACAAGTTTATGGCATGCTTCATGTGGTGTGCTTAGTGGCCAATTCTTCCTTTTCAGCTATATCAGCGTGAGATTCCCTATCGATGACACTACTCTCGGCTAAAAGCATTCTCTTTTCTCTCTTTCACTTTCATTATTTTGGAATGGATTAGGACCTAGGAGAGGTCAAAATCCTCTATATACCTTGATTTTTTGCTTATTTAATAGGCTTTTTGTTTTTTACCTATTATTTCCCTCCTAACTTATATCCCTACTTCATGACTGTTTAAAACTACCCTCGGGTAGCACTCGAATTGCACTAAAATTGGTTAGCACTCGATGAAGAGTTGTTGATTTCTCGTACTCTCTCTCTCTCTCTCTCTCTCTCTCTCTCTCTCTCTCTCTCTTTCTCTTTCTCGCTCTCTCTCTCTCTCTCTCTCTCTCTCTCTCTCTCTCTCTCTCTTGTTGATCAGCATAAAGCGGGGTTTGGTGGGCAATAGGCGCCAAGATCACCTGTCCCACTGACCAGCAACCATAAGTAGAGCGTAAACAGCATCAGCATCATCATGATCTCGCTTTCGCGATGCACCGATGTCCAGTGCATCGAAGTGGGATCATCATCGCCATAGCTGCCCTCGCTACTAGCACTTTGACTGACTCAAATGACACTAATCAAACGTGTCGATGCCAGTCGATGGTGCAGCTCAAACGTGGATGCTGTTCACTCACTTTTCGCTCCTTTCAATTAGCATTCATCTCTCCCTCGTTGCGGTGTCCAAAAGGATTTCTCTCTCTCTCCCTTGCTCTGGCGCGCAAAGTGCCACTGTTGCCAATACTCTCCCTCGGTCGGCACCACTCAAAGTTCATTGCTCTAATTTGCAGCTGCTAGCCCAATGAGTGAGAGAGCGAATGAAGCGAGTTGGCAAGTGGCGCTAGCCGGCACATGCCACCGGTGGACAGTGGGATGCCAGTGGTGCAACATAGCAACATAGTGATGAGCAGTGCCGGCCCGCCACTCACTACCATTGACTACCACTGACCACTGGCTACTGTGCTGGCACGGGCCACCGCGTGCCACCACCGACCCTGCCGTGCCAGGCACACACGCTTCGCACCGCGTTGTCGCATTTCACTCTTACCTCTCGTGCCCATCGGACACACCTGACTAGCCGACCATCACTAAGCTCACCTACCGCGTCTTGCCCACCCACTCTTCGGTGCTTTCCCTAGGTCTATATCTATTTATCTATCTATCTATCTGTCTAACATTGAAACGCAGTCATTCGTGCAAACATCACCTCAACATAAATCCCATTCACTGCCACTTCACTTTAAACTGGAGCAAAATTACTGTGCTTTACAACTTGAAAAGAATTTTTATGTCAACCAATTATCTCTGTTTTCTCTCCGCAATGGTATCTCATGTCATCAGTGTTTAGTGCTCACGTTGGTGTGACCATAAAGTGGCGTGAACAACAACAAAAATGTGCTGGTGTCAAGAATGTGTGATACTTGGACACTGGTGTCAAGTCGACAAGACCTAGTGATATACTTTTACTTTTGATATTTCTATTCAGTACATCACTTATATAAAATGTTTTTTTCTTAACTGCCTTTAAAGTGTGATTCTGCTTTTCGAATAGGTGTACTGTTCTGTTTATGTTAGGATACTTTATCTGCGCTACTAAATGAAAAAGACATCGACACCAAAAGAGTGTCGCCGAATGTCCCATTAAATTTCAGTTTTTGAATAAACGAGTTTAGAGAATATATTTTTTATTATTATGCAACTTCAATACACAAATCTGAACCTGCAAAGCGAACTGCAACTTGTTTTGCATTAAAACTTTTTAAAATTTTAACTGAAGTGGTTTAAAAAATATTGATGATTTTATAGAATCACTAGATTAAACACATTTAAGCTAACATGCAAACAAATGTTATCATCGCTAACATCTTGATTATGCTTCTCCTTACAGTAGCGTTGTTGGATGACCAGCAGAAAAGTTGAAAGGATGTAAGCAATAGTGAGTGACTTCGGAGAAGTATTGCAGAGCACCACTTGGAATTGTGTGCAACCTGGTTTCCCGTGGGCAAAGTGTCAGTTGGTACAATAGCGGCACACCACCGGCACCATTCGTCATCGTGGTTGCCATTCTCGCGAACTACAATCAGCTCGATCACTTTCATTCTTCCTCTTTTGCTTTCGCCCTCGTTCGGAACTTTCGCCACCGCAATGCGTCAGTCGTGACACTTATAAAACAGATTCGTGAAGTGTCCACACAAACCGATTCGTGTTTTGAATCACTAAAAATTGGCTCGCTTTACTGATCTGCCCGAAATAGCATCCACACTGGCCGACAGATTTGATCATACCGTTTCTACTACCACAAGTCATCATCATCGATATTTATTTGGCAATTGGCGTCATCCCCTTACCAAGCGGCTTCACCTCACTTTCACAGTTCACACTGGCCATCAAGATGCGCCGCAACGTCACCACATACGATCCCAATTTGCCATCGGGCAAGAAGTTTGTCGCGGTTCACGTTCAAAACGAGGGCCCGCTCTACTTTCTTGTCGAGGTAAAGTGCCACGCTTGCTCCCAGCCTTGTCCCTCTAGTCGCGCACCTTTCTTATCTTTCCCTCTCGCTCTCTGATTATATTTTTCTTATTTCTGCTCATGTTTTGTCGAGCTGGCCCAGGGCTCGCTGTCTGGCAATGTGCTCAACATTCAGATCAGTGGTAGTGGAGAGTGGTGCGCCATCCTCACCACTATCTCCTCTCCTCATCTTCATGTGCAGATGAGCCAATGCAAAGGCTCGATCATGTGGACAACACCATGCACACCACTGGTGCAGCCTCACCAAACAATATCTCTGCGCGCCTCACTACTTTGCATTTCACCGTACTAATTGTCAAATCCAAATGCGTTTTCAATTTCTTTCTGCGCTCAGCTTTGCTTTTTTCGAGTTTGCTTCTTTAAAATTAATTATGCCTCTCTTTCCCTTTCAATCTTGTTTGGCTTTGTTTTTAGGTCAAATCGAAAGTCTGCGAGCTGTTTGCACAGATTAGCAAATTTTTGAACGTGCTTGAACCCGAACTCTTTGGACTGGCAATTCAATCTTCAGGTGAGTAACAAAAATGATAGCATTTTGTTGCATCGGTTATTTTAACTTTACTATCTCGGGTGCATGTGTTTTGATAGTAGAAACTTTCATTGAGTCCACAAATGATATTGAGATGATTTAGATAAGAAGTGGTAATTAAATTGTGTCATTAACTTTAGTAGTATATGCTATTTCACTGAAATGTTTCTAGAATATATTAAACGTAAAAGACTGATATAAGTTGAACAAGAATGTAACTTTTACCAAAAGTTGGATTAGCATGCTTTTTAGATAAAAAATTTTGAAATAAATTAGTAATCTAAGTAAGTATCCTTCTTCTTTCCAAAGTATCCAATCAATCTTATTGTTTCAAATGATACACAAAGTCCAGAAAAAAACCGTGATGCGAATTACATAGATTTAACTTGACTGGATCTAACTTGATGACTTTCCACAGGCACGCATATATTTCTAGACCCACTGGAGAAGCTTTGCAAATATGCACCTAAGCAATGGAGAACGCAGAACAATGTAAGTTCCTTTTCACCCCCATTTATACATTGTGTCTGATATAATGTCATTTTAAATAAATGGTTTTTCTAATTTTAGTAATTTTACTACTTATTTTATTGTAAAAAATATAAACCGGCTAATTGAATACAGCGATAGGCAGTATAATAATTCAATTTTTCCGAAGGCATTGTCTCCCTTTAATCGATTGGCCACCAATCACTTCCTATGTTTCTTATGGGACTTGTGGCCATTTTACGAACTTTTTGAACAGCTAAATCAATCCAAACACAGAAAAACAACTCTCGATTGAGCATAACTTGCAAAGAAAATCATTTGGCTATAAATAAGAATTGTTGAGGTCAAAAACTAGGGAGATGGTAGAAATAAATTGATTAGCAAGTAGTTGAGGCCTAAGTCGGTGATTAATCAGACTGGTTCTCTCTTCACCAGGGCATGGACAACGATGGTCAGCCATTGTTCCACGTCTACTTTCGGGTTCAGTTCTACGTCGAGTCCTATCTCTTTATCAGGTTTGTAGTTGCTGCAATGCAATGCCGTGACCAATCTAACTGTGTTTGTGTTGTCACGTTTGCAGTGACAAGGTGGCCAAATTATTTTATTATCATCAGATGAGGTAAGCCTAGTGGCTAGCTTCTACGGTAGTTAATCTTGTTACTAATGTTGCTCTATGTTTGTTCAGAGAGAATGTGCTATGCTACGAGCAAGCGATGTGCGAAGAACGTGCCTTTCTGCTCGCCTCTTACGCCTTACAAGCCGATTATGGAAACTTCAATGCCAAACTGCACAAAGACAAGTATTTCGAACCTCGTCAATACTTTCCCGCATGGGTAAGTGCTAGGCACGATCAATAATGTAGCCAGAACTGACCACTTGTTTTATTTCTTTCGCAGGTCATTGACGAGTTGGGTGTTGACTACATTACACGCCACCTCCCCGCTTTACACTGTGATCACAAGGGCATGTCTAAATCAGAGGCCCAATCGATGTATATCAAGGAAGCATCAGACCCTTCTTCCCAACACAATTTTCACCAGTACCAATTAGTATGCAAGAAAGGTAACAGTGCCTCAGATGTGTGGCTCGCCATCACCATCTCCGGTATTGCTATTTACACTACCGAAAATAGTGCAACTTATCAACGACGTCTTAAATCACGGATCTCTTTCTTTCCTTGGTCTGACATCGGCAAGTTGTCTTTTGAGAAGAAAAAGTTTGAAATCCGCTCCACTGGACCCCAGGGACGAAAGTTTGTTTACTATGCGGTATCCGAAGAGGTGACTCGACATCTTTTATGGTTCTCTCGGGCTAGCCATCAGTTCCACTTAATGGTTCAAACTAAGATGAAAGAAATGATAAAGCGTGAGGCAGAGATAAATCGACGCAAATACCGTGAAACTTGCATCAGTACCAGCAGCAGTCGCACGAGCAGTGGAAACAGTTCTGGCTCGGGCAGTATCAACCCAAGTAATACCTCCAAAAGTGCATCACCGTTTGAGTTTAGTTCAACTAGCAGTTCTACCAGTGTTGGGCCCAAGAAGGGCACGTCCGATCTCGATATCAGCAACTCGTCAGTGTGCGGTGAAGACGTGCACTCGAATCATCCCGACCAACGAATTTCGGTGATCAGCAACGCCTCATCCAATACCACTTCGGGCATTGTATCAGACAAATTGCATGGCCTAGAAGATAGTGATCGCGATGATATAGACTCTGATTTGCTGATGAACCTCAACCATCATCATCACCACCAGATGGTGAGCCGTGCCATCACTCTCTCTGGTTGTTCACCACAACCAGTAGTATCAATGGAGTCGTTGGCAATGAGCGAGCCTACCGAGCACCATCATCATCGCTCGGGGGAATCTGGCAAGATGAACTTAGCTAACCACAAGAAGCACTCGATCTCGATTGGTAACATCATGATAACTGCCAACACATCCAACTCTTCGCAGCTGACTCACGGCAGTGATCGTCCATCTACAGTACCTTCAAATGATGTGCCAGAAAGCAGCACCACTCATACTACAGTTACCACCAAAGATAGTCACTATGCTCCAGTAAACGAGGTGATGGTCAATGGCGACAACAGTTCTAAAGTGTTATGCCTCAATATCAATGATTCAAGCAGGCAAGACTTGACCTGTTGTAGTCTTAGCCCGTATAGTGGGAAAACAGATGAAGATGATTGCACCAGCGAAGATGATTTCTCTGCATACGATGACACTGATTCTATTTTTGACACTAATAATCGTTATACTTCTAGCAAAAGCAATGTGACAGTTCTTTCCACCATTCTCAAACCTGAAGCAGAACGTTTATTAAAGCAAGGCATCGTAGCAGATGATGCTGAGTTACTGATTGATGACGGCATCGACTCGTTTGAGCTTGCTGAGTTAAAAGAGTTTGAACAAGCAGAAAAAGAAAAGATCATTCTGAATTCACTCATCAATAATATTCCACCGCCTACAATGTCCACTTCTACCAGTGACAGTGATTCATCTGACTTGGAAGAAGACGATGATCTAAACAACAACCGACGCAAGAATGTAACTCGTCGCAATAAGCATTGCTACTCACCACTTAGCCAGGAGAAACTCATGCACCATAAACAACAAAAGAGCATGCGTCATAGCTCTAGCCCCAAGAGTGGTAACTTTGGGGGTAATCGACTTCGAAATCAGAGGAGTTCAAGCAACAGTAGTACAGGATCGTATAACTCAACAAGCAGTAAAGATCGCACTGACATGAGTGTTCAATCAGCTAACGCGTTATTCTTCAGTAAGTTGAACGGCAAAAGTCACATTTATGAGAATTTGCCCGCAGTATGTAAGGAAGAATGCGGGTCATCTCGTGCCAGTGAGACTGTGGCGGCTCTTGTCACTCCACTTGGTGATGGTCTCCCACCGGCATTGCCTTTGCATCAAGCACCCTCTCTGAACACGTTTGCCACCCCTTCCAAGTGCACTCCTTATCAACACCGAACAGGAATGCGAATTGGTGTTTCCTCACTGACTAGACCATACAATGGGCACAAGGCCAGTCTGCTTAACGGTGGCTGCATTCACCAGGCCACGACACGCCTCTTTGCCACTCCCAACAACACTAATGTACTCAATGGCAGTACCCTCTCTGCAGGATCAGAGCCCAACCTTTATATCACAAACACAAATTGTTGGCCATCCAGCGCCGTTAACTCTACTCGTCACACTTCTTCCAACAAAAGTGACTCAATTTTCGATTGTCGAGCGGCACCTCTTGAAGATAAGCATCACTGTAGCAGCACACCGGAAGAAGTAAGCAAGACAACGCAACCCATTACCACTACCTCTTTTCGGCAATTCATTAAAAATCAATTGGGTTCACAGTCTTCGCTTGACAAAACTTTTAATTCAATCAAGATCTGTGAGTCAGTAATACCAAAGCTGATGAACATGTCTGAGGTGAAACTGCGAACTTCTTTGTCGCAAGATAACAACAATAATATTGAGAAGTTGATTGTATCTGAACCAATGACTTGCCCTCCACCGGCAGAATTTGCTGACAATACAGAATCTTCTTCACCCGTAACCTCCAGCAATACTAGTCAAAGCGTATGTGTTTTTATTGTAAATATTAATTTGACTAATTTTATTTTCATTAGGATAGCAACGCATCTCAAAAGGGGAAAGAGTCACGATTGAATCAGTTGCGTCAAAGAAGCAGTGATTTGAACTTGCCACTCATTACCGCTCTCTTTAATGATAGAAGCCTCGCACTGTCACATAGGTTCAAATCTAGTGATAGTGCCTTAGACGTTGAGGCTCTGAAGAATGGAACCAAGAGTCAATCGTTGCAACAGATTCCTCGACAAGTATCACGCTCCTCGGCGAGCTCGAACGGTGTGGAGCGCACTAGCACATTTCGAGTAGACGAGGCCATTGCCAAGTCAGCAATGCGGCAGCAAGATGCCAACAACAACCATAAGCACCAAGTGGACTATCACACCTCAGCGAGTGCTATTCGTCCCACCAGTTGGCATGTGTCACCCGAGCACTATTACCAAGTTTCAGATGCGTTTACCAACAAATACTATCAGCCCATAATCACCAATGGATCTCGGGTCAAGCTTTTCAACGCGGATCGCATCTGGGCTGAGCACCAACTCACCACCTAAAACCAAACCTGCTTAACACGCAATTCTTTATTTATTCTTTTACACTTGGCTCACTAACTTTGTCCTCAACCTCATCTTCAATGAGACATTCCATGGGTCTATCATTGGTATCTCTGACTTACACCTCAACTTTCATTTTCTTGTTCATTATATTGATGATTTTTTATTTCCTTCTGGGAAATGTATTTTTCTAATTTGTAAATAATTAATTTATTATTGATTTTTTTGCTGTTAATTAACCCATTGGATTTTGAATGCAATATAGAGGATTTTTACAATCATTTCGAACTACCAATGTTCGCCACTGTACAAAGAGAATTAAGCACTAAATAAATTAAGTCCCAATTTTGTGTATAAATTAGTTTGTTGAATTTGTGAAGTAATTTGGTTTGTGAGCTGTAGTTTGTCAGTGATTTGCATCGAACATGGACGCTATCATGAGACGAGGATATGATTCATTCCAGAAGTTGGATTCTGGTGGCCAAGCCAACGTGTATCGCACCACCAAGAATGGCAAAGACTACGCTATTAAAGTGGTGCACGTGGAAAACCCCAACAGTCAGCACTTGGATGACGATTTAAAGAGAGAATTGCAGATTGTGCGCAACATTCGACACCCTAACTGCATTCATGTGGAGGAATTGTTTCGCACTAAAAATAAGATTTACATTATTATGGATTTCATGCCGAACGGCACTATTGGCACAGTGGTTCGCAAGAATGGACCACTTTGCGAGTGGAATGCAAAACTGTGGTTCTGTCCAATTGCACGTGCCATCAAGTACTTGCACGATCATCTAGTGGCACATCGGTCAGTGAGCTACATTAGGCTAACTAATTCTTTCATATCTCATTTATCTCTTAGTGACCTTAAGCTTGATAACATTCTCCTCGATGGCCATCTCAATCCCATTCTTTCCGATTTTGGCTTTAGTCGTTTTGTATCTTCAGATAACAAAGGCCATGTGCTCAAAAGCGACACTTACTGTGGCACTACCTCATACAATCCACCAGAAGTGCTCAAGCAAATTCCTTATGATCCTTTCGCAGGAGATATATGGTGCCTTGGGGTGATGCTCTTCATCATGCTCAACCAAGTGTACCCGTTTGACCGACACAACAAAGACAAGATGTATGAGAATCAAATGAAGCGTAACTACAAGCTTCAAGACTCAATCGAAGTTAAAGCTAGCAACGAAGTGAAAGATTTGATTAGGATTCTGCTTGAACCCGTGGCAGATAAAAGACCCGCCATTCGAGAGATTTGCGATCATGTCTGGTTTCCTATTATCTTTCAAGAAAGTGAGTATGCTCAGGGCATTCGAGCCTATGGAAAAACCGGAACAAGTGCGGTGCAAGTTAGTGGAAAGCAACCAGAACCAGAGTAAATTAGTGTATTATCTGCTAAACAGTTTTCAAAACTGCTATTAAAAATTACCTTATTTTTAAATTTTGTTTGTTTGTATTGTATTTTTATCCTGGCAATTGCAATTTACGGTTACTTTTTTCTTCGATGTCATTTTTATGAAGAAAACTAGAATGATGATTTACAAAATTATTAAAATCATTTTTTAAATCAATTAGACATCACAGAGAAAACTTCATCATAAAGCTACTTCAATAGTGCATATTTGGGTTGTTTTTAAAAATTCAAGAAACATGGGAAGCTAGAGTCGAACCACCAAGTGCAGTGTGTAAAATAATCGATTTGTGGTTGAATAGTGATCCGCTAGATGTCGGCTCAAGTGAGTGGAGCGTCTAACCGTGATGGAAGAACAGGGATCAGTGCAAGCTGCAGCATATTTGCTATTCGAGGTGATTTGCTAGAAATTGGCTCATATCCAATATTTTTTTCACAAGATTCTTTGAATCACTGAACGTCAATTCTTACTATAAAATAAAATGAAATGAAGCATAAAGTGAAATAATATCATATCAAAATTTAGTCTTATGATGACATAAACGGACCAAAATGCTTGTATAATTAATGCTCCTGTTGACCAATAATTTGAAAACTCAATGATGTAAAGACTTCAATCTATTGTAAAAGATAAAAACTACTTATAATATCACGAAAATGCAATTTTTGACAAATCAAATCAAATTTTAACAAACCAAAAAAATATAAACAAATCAGTCTGGTAGCAGCACCGCACGCAATGAGATTTTCAAAGAAACTTGGCTATATCAACATTGGGTAGTTATATGAAAAAATAACCGGTTAATATAGGATAAATTGCTATTATAATACATCCAATAAATTTGATAACATCTTTGTTTTTTAATTTATTATTTTGTATAAATCAATTTTTAATAAATCTAATATCTCTCTATAAAGGAATTTGGGATGTATCTTGACTTGTGCTAAATTTCAAACAGTGAATATGGCCGCACTGTGGGTTCAACTTGGCATCATGTAGTGATTGTGATTAGCTAGAAAGAGGTGTGGCTTATCTTAAATGGCATACTACGTTGACGTTAGGTAGGCGACACTATTTTCTCACTAGTTCCGATGTATAGTCTATGCCAGGCAATGGACATAATGGAGGGAGAGGTGGCTCGCCTTTGGCTGTGCTCACAGCCGAGCTCGGTGCCGATCGATCACTGCACTTAAGCTCTGCACTTTCTTTGTTTGGCTCTTCTCTATTCTCCGGCAAGTTGTTCGTACACCATGACTGTGGAACGTCGTAATCGTGTCTTCATTGGTGGCATCAGTGACCGTGTTCAGAAAGAGGACATTGAAAAAGAATTTGGTCGCTTTGGCAAGCTCACCAGCATTTGGGTGGCTCAAAATCCTCCCGGCTTTGCTTTTGTCGAGTATGACCACATTTCGGAGGCTGATATGGCTGTGTCCGAAATGAACGGCAAGTCGTTTGGAGGATCCTCCAACAAGATTCGGGTTGAGCATTCCCACGGTGGTGGGCGATCTAGATCGCGCCGTGGTGGGTTCGACCGAGACTCGGACTTTGGTGGACGCGGCCGTGATCGTTTCGGTTCTGGTGGCTTCCGTGATG
Organism: Papilio phestus; assembly: GCA_018231625.1. NCBI lineage: Eukaryota > Metazoa > Arthropoda > Insecta > Lepidoptera > Papilionidae > Papilio > Papilio phestus. The sequence goes on from DVQH01000100.1 coordinate 36,286, forward strand.
GTGGCTCTGGAGGCTATCGACGTAACGATTTCCGTGGCAATGATGACGATGGTCGCCGATCTTTCAGCAATGGTGGTCGTTTTGGCGGATCCAGTGGTGGACGATTCGGTGGTGGTGGTGGTGGTGGCGGTGGCAGTTACCGAAACGAGCGCTCTTACGCAAGGCCTCGATCTCGCTCGCCTCCAGGCCGCAGGTAGTACCATAACTTAACTGTCTGCGCTTGCATTACACATCAATCACCTTTCTTTGTTTTATTACTGATATAGGTTCTTTATAGTCACTTAATTATTTGACCGAACCTTATTATTTTAAAATCTGATCGCAATTTGTCGATATGTGCATTTGCCTGATCAGTGATCACGTGTTCGCGTTATCGAGTTGTCTGTGATCGTGGATCGATGTTGACTTGCACGCTGGTAGATCCAGCTTGATCGCAGTAACGCGTACTGAGAATCAACCCCAACCTGACATTCTTCGCTCGCCTGATTGTTGTTAATGAAATGCACTGGACTTCGCCACTCGCGCGCCAATCGACCAGTGGCAATGCAGTGTCAGGGCACTGGTGTCTCGCACTTCGCGCTTCTCGCATTTTGAAAGTCAGAGTAGAGCCACCTTGGTCACTCGTTCTAGTTCCATCTCGCAATCGTCGCTCTGATAATCGCGTTAAACCATAATTTCTCTCTTCTACTTTCTCCATACATATCTTCGATATCACTAAAATGACTACTGTGATCCACCATTCGCGCTCACTCGATCGTCTTCAATGCAGTAATCGCATGTCCGATTATCCTTCTGGCGGTGGCTATGCCAACTCAAGGTAACCTTACTTTTGCTATCTATCTCACTCATTCTGACTGGTCATTTAGTCCCTACTAAGACAATTATCACCGGCTCTCGTCTACCACCACATCACTTATCACTTATAGTTCAATTCATGTCTTCGTCATCCAGTTCGTCTTCGACGCCGTTCGTTTTCTCCGCTTTAGAAAAGCCATGTAATTGATAGTTGTCAATGTAGTGATTTACTTAAACATCGAAATTAACTCAACAATTGGACAACTAGCCACACTTTTTTACTTCAAGGAACAATAAATTTTTTAAACAGTTTAAAATTTTAAGTCTTAACTAAGTAGCTGCTTGGAGTCTGCTTAACGGCGGATGAGCGAGAGGAATTCTTCGCGGGTTTTGGGATTGTCGCGAAACTCGCCCAACATAGTGCTAGTAATGGTTTTGCTGTTGATCTTTTGCACGCCTCGCATGATCATGCACATATGCCTATTGAATTGAATATTAGGAGCATTGTTATTTGGTCAATAGTAACATCTTACGCTGCCTCGATGACCACACCGACTCCATTTGGATTGATCGCTTCTGTGATGGCCTGTGCGATTTGCTTGGTCATTCGCTCTTGCACTGTAATTAGACAACTTAGTCAATAAAGTCAAGTGAACTATACCGATTGCTGGTCTTACCTTGCAAGCGGCGACTATACATCTCCACCACTCGGGCCAGCTTGCTTAGACCAAGAACCTTCTTGTTTGGCAAATAACCAATCGATACCTAGAGCAAATGGGATAGAATTTAAATTCAATATTCTATATTTGCATCGCCAATGGAGTGTCAGATTAAAGACTATTGTTGGAAAACGCGATTTGTCATTTTTGGCCATTGGGGAAGCGATAACAATTAATTTACGCAAATATGAACTCGGATAGAATGGAGCGCTATTCTACTCGTTAGATAAGGGTTTGATGTGCTCATTATAGTGCCATATTGTTGCCGAGGTGCTATCGTCATTGAAGTGAGATAGGTCTGGCACAATCGGCTGTTGGGCGGCAAATAATGAGATGATGCGCTTGTGAATGGCCTAGCTGAGGGTCCATTGATAGAGACCTAATTGACTCACAAGCTCAAATGTGAGTTTTCGATAAAGCAACTCGATCGATCGCCGAGAATTCCTGTGAGAAGTACACCATGGTGACGCGCGTAGAATGACTTCAAATTGAGTTAACGATGATCGAAACTGTTGAATCGATGCTACTGTTACTCGGTTATCGATACTTCGCCGACTTAGGCACTGCCATTGTCACCGCATTAAAGGCGATTGCCTTTCTTTGCTGCTTCAAGCACTCCTAGTATAAATTGATCCAGTATCACAATGAGACTGTCAGTTGCTGTGATACACGACCTTTTCATGCCAATTATTCCATAATCTGGTTTTTGTTCACTTTGAACCGGAAAATCCCAGTATACTGAAAAGACTAACTAAAACTATTTTAGATATTTTTTGAACACTGACTTGATTTCAAAAAACCTGAATTAAACAACTAGTAATCAATTATCTCAAGCCTCACTGGATTGACGTGTAGCAAGAAGCAAATGCACTAGTGCGCAATGTGTGATGCAATCGAAAGTGGACGGTCATCGGCAACAGTAATCTCTATAAATCATGGTCTACTGCTGTCACTTACATGTCCAATAATTGGCGTCAAGTGATGCTCACACAGCGAAAACATCTCGATGTCTTTTACAATCACCATTTCGTCGTGGTCTTCATTGAAAATAGCATCGTTCAGCAAATCTAATTTTAATAGAAAAATTGATGCTATTAGTTTGTAGAATTTTATCGATTTTGAACTGTAATGAAATTGAAATTCCTTCAGACGTTTGCCCACAAGTAGCAAGAGTGATGTTTTGTAACAGGTTCTTCTCTTCGAGCGTGATTTGGTCACCTGCTAAGTGACATCACTGTCTCCAAGGTCGATGACAATCAGATGGCTGATTAGCAAAGTATGCTCCGGTAAGACCGGTAATCACGATTTCCTGAAGCACTTTTGTACACTAACCTTCAAGTTTGATGTTATATCCGCAAGTGTAGAAGCGAAATGCCTTGGCAGCTCTTTCAGGTGTTTTCATAAGACCTTGTCGACTAGGATCCTCTCCAATTTCGGTGAGAATGCTCTTGTAGTGCTCAGTGAGAGTAGCCACACAGAGGTCGCGGTCTTCATTGCCCTTGGCCATATACTCGTCGTACTCCTCCGAGTCGATGCGATTATTGTACTTGATGCACGACATTTCTGGCTTCATGTCACAGGTTAAACAGCGAAATGACTTAAAAATCAATGACAGAGGGGAAAGGAAGAGAGTGAGGGAACCAGGACAAGTGATGCCACCTGAGACGTGAGTCAGTGGTCTTATATGCCTCGGCCACCAAGTGGCGCGCCATTGAGCCGCGCAGAGTCGGTGCTGAGCATCTCGCTGGCGGCACAATCGATCGATCTAGCCATAGCTAGTGCTGCCACCGCCATGCCTCTTCACTCGATCACTTGCTTGCGAGCACTATGACGCACTCCGAACACTGATTGCCATCGGAGTACCCAAATCAGCACTATACATTGAGTCTGCAGTGCATTTGTCCCAAACCAATAAGCTCTCTGGTAACAGGGCCCGCTTTATTTAACAGATTTATTGAATGTCGAAAGAGAATGTGACAGGTGGCAGTCTGACTGGATCACACAATCACACAATTGGGAACATGATATAAGTATTGAGACCACATAAGTTTTGTCCACGTTTCATTCGGAAAAAGCCCTTATCGCCCCAGCTTTGACCCCAACTGTTCTTGACGATCCACGCCTGCTCATCCCAACCTACAATCGTGATGGCATGGTTCGTCTGCTTAGGACATTTTGGATTATTGTAGACGCCACTTTTCAGATTTTTCATTGATAAGTCATCAGCGTTAATGGTGGCATAAACCGGACCAAACTCGCGAATGATGAACTGGATCTCTTGGTCAGTCAGGTTCTCCGCCTTGCCGTTATTCTTTACATAGATTCCTCGTAAACAATAATCGTTAATTTTTGCCACTTTTTTTGGCTTGCGCTTGTTGGCGTTGCACTTTTTCTCCTAGAAATAAAACAAGATAATTGAATGAAATTATTAAGAACTTAATCAAGAAATAAAACCTTGAAATCATAAGGCAAAGCGGATTCCTCGCCTACACCTTTGTTCTTGAGCATATAGTTGTAGGCATCCACTGCTGTGCCACCCTTGCATCCATTCTTGCGAGCACAGCTCAACAATTCTTGTTCACTAAGATCAAATCTCCTATTGTTGGTTTTATCTTTGATAAGATAGGCACTTTCAAGAGAAGCCAGAGCAGAAAAAGCCCAGCAACTGCCACACGATCCTTGATACTTGGCAGGAGTAACCTTTCCCTGTGAGCGCCAATCAAACTTTGCCGGAAGACGAGAACGATTCTTCACTTTACACACGGATGCCACTTCGATTGCTTGTCGCTTGTCACGTGTTTGACTGCCACTTTGTCTTTCACTGTTTGTCTCGCTGGAAATGTTGTTTTGATTTCCGTTGCGAGCTTGGTTTTGGCCAGAATTAGTTCTACTTGCAGACCGACCATCAACATCTCTATTGTCATCTCGATCCGAAGATGTCCGACTGCTTTGTCTCTCACGGTTTGTCTGGCTGGAAATATTGTTTTGGTTTTCGTTGCGAGCTTGGTTTTGACCAGAATTAGTTCTACCAGTAGACTGACGGTCAGCATCTTCTCTGTCATCTAGATCTGAAGCTGGTCGACTACTTTCTCTATTACCTGAATTCACTTGCTTGTTTCGATTTAATGATTGTGAGTTATCCACAAAACCACTTTGATCTCTAGAAGATGTTTGAAATTGATTTGATGCTCGATTTTGGCTTTGGGAAGAACCAACTCCCAATCGATTCTGCTGACTAGAAACATTAGATTGATTTGAACTATCATTGGTGCCTCTTTGTCTATTGCTCGAAGAGCCATTTTGATTGCCATTGTTTTCGCGGCTATCATTTCGCTCAGAACTTTCGCGGCTATCATTTCGCTCAGAACTATCTCGACTATCACTTCGCTCTGAGCTTTCTCGGCTATCATCTCGTTCTGAGCTTTCTCGACTATTTTGTCTGTTATTATTAGTTCGATTTTCCGAATTATTGCGATTTCGTGGTTGCGCATTGAGGGCATATGGACTATCTTGGGGAACGCTACCAACAGATTGATTTTGACGATTCAAATCATCCGATCTGTTTTGGGAGCCACTTCTTGTTGATGCGTTTTGAGAATCATCTACGTTTGTGGCATTTTCAGCTTTGCCTTTTCGATTAGATGGGAGTGGAAAAGGATTAATTTGTTCAAACAAGTTGTTGCCACTTCCAGGTCTCTTGTTGCCTTCATCGTTATCGTTGTCAACTCCGCTCTGTCGTCTATCGTATTGCGTGGCTAGGTTCTGAAAGTCATCGGGTCTGGCTCCCAGCAAACCCTTGTAATCATTGTCACTCTGGCAAAACAAGAGGATTATCTTAATAAAGTGAAAGTGAATTGAAAGGCACTTACAAAATCTGAGAGTTGAGTGAGGCCTAGCTTATAGGAAGCAGGCTGCAAGAGACAAGCTATTGTATGCTTCGCGATTCCGTTGAAAGAATCAAATAAACTTTTTACTTTTGCCGGAAAAGTAATAAATTCAAAATTATCTGAAAATTGTTTCTATAAACAGAAATTAGTCAAACGTGACTGCGATGTTCAAACTGCAGTGTCAAACTTACATAGTAAGACTGGATTCCCACATAGATGGTATTCTCAAACATATTAAACTCATCTTCTCCAAACGTCATATCGTAGCAGTTTTTGATTTGTGTCACATTATATTTTTTAATATCAGGAAAGATATCAAGGAATTTTTGTTCTGGATCAACTCCTAGAATTTTAGACAAAGCATTTCGCTGCGAGTCGATATGTTGCAAAATCTTCATCTGTAGCGGAGAGAGGGCATTTTTGGCGGCTTCCAGGATCTGTGACTCAACATAAGAGCCACTGAAAGCAAGAGTTATGAAAAGAAGAAGAAACGGCCTCACTCGGGTCATGGTGAATCTCAAGTGACAGAGGCGCACTATGTGACTCGACCCGTTCTAACCAAGTAGTTATATAGTTATGCTGCCGTGATAGAGTGCGGTGCAAGGATACAGGTTCCTATCAGCGAGATTGCCGCGATAAGGAATTCATGGTGAACACATTGCAATGAACAGGACGGATTTCACCAAAACAGGCTTTATTCATAACCGTCAGACCGATGGCGCAGAGAGGCGCTCAAACTAATGTTCAATGTCGCCGCTCGTGGCGGGAACCCACCAATCGGTTTGTGAGCAAACAGACTGAAGCAACTGGACAATTTCATGGTTGTGGCTCAGCGTGTTTCTTTGTCGACTTCTTGGTGCTATGGTGCTTCTTGGACTCTTTCTTCAGCTTGTCTTTCTGAAAGAGCCGGATCACCAGAATAATCATGACAATACCAATGATGACAAGTATTACAATGAGGATGATGAGCCAAAGCGGCATACCAGCCTTGTTCACTGAATTTGGTGTTTTTGAGGTGGTTGTGGCACCAACCCCTGACTTTGCGCGACCTATCGGCCGTAGTAGACAATTCTCCGCGCTTAATCCACTCTTCATACAATTGTCATAGTTCTGAATCAACTCAACTTGTTGCCCTTCTAGACTCGAGCAAAAAGTGGGCAGTTTGACATCTCGAGTCAGATGCTCACTAGACTTAGTTTCGTTGCAGTAATTCTCCAAACAAACATACTTGAGAATGTGCTTACAACAAGTGTGTTCTGTGAGATGGGTGTGTAACTGACTATTGCAGATCTCTTGGGAAACATTGTGGCCAGCGGCAAGCTTGAATCTTGACAATACTAAGATCATGAACAGTTGAGCAATCATGATATCATATTAATTTCGTGTACAGGCGCAAGCTGGCAAATATTAGCCATTTGCGAAGCATTAGACTTATATATCAATACAATTCGACTAAAAATACTTCTCTTTCAAATAATATAATTACTATAGCTCGTTTTCGCTGGTATAGGACCGTAATTTTGTATGTTAACGGACCTCATTTGTTAGCTTTTTTTGTTGCCGAACTAATTAAATTTTTTGGTTAATTAACCCACGAAAACGAGCTATAATAATTACAGTAAACCCTCAAACTCATTTATTGTTGTCCAGGCAGAGTAGAAGGCATAAGTATATATTTGTTGCTGCTTTGTTGTTGATTTGAGAGCAAACTGTACACGTTGTATTGATTAGAATATTGATTGATTGATTAAAATATTTTTTGTTCTACTCGCATCTGTATTAACCGATTCAAGGTCAAATGCAACTACAGTAAACCCTCATACTTAAGCGTTGTTTTCAAAATAAAGTGGAAGGCATTAATAAAATTACATTAATACCTTCCACTTTGTTTCGAAAACAACGCGTAAGTATGAGAGGAATTGTACTTTTAACAGGACGAGAGACAACTTCGCTGCATGACGCCCAGTTTTTCTGTCTTTTTGTCCGTCCTCACCAAAACTCTAGCAAACTTCCGGGACACTTAGTAAACTAAAACTTGATCAAGGGAATTTTTTCCGGAAAAGAATACTGGGATAAAACTTTGGAGTTCTATGGGAACCGAAAACATGGGCCACCCAAACAAACGCCATCTAATGGGATTAGAATCGAGCGTTGAGTCTTTTCTCGATCCTTCCATTACTAATTGATCTTGATTAGTTATTGGTCACTATCAACCCAAATGCTTCTCACGTTGCCCCTAGGTCAAGGCGTAGCCTTCTTATTAGACCGTAACTATTTCAATGATGAGTCAAAAGATATCACCACACTATCTGTAGATAACTCAAACGCAATCCTCGAACCAGATCACAGTAATAAACCATATCACACAAACGATATATTTTTACAAAGTATAATAATATGTATATATTGTAAACACTAATTGATTAATAGAAAGCCTAAATCATTTAGAGATATATTTATCGTAATTCAACATAAGAATGTAAGAACAAGCAGCCATAACACCGATTACAGATCCAATTCCAGCACGCTTCAGTCGTAGTTTCATAATATGTTGATCTGTCATTGTAATTCAGTAATTAAGTTATGCACTCATCACCAATAGAGACTTACTCAAAATGGGAGTATCAATTTTAGGCTTGGAAACAGCTCCATAAAGAGCACCGGTGCTGACAGCTGATATCAACGTATTCAAATCGTCATTTTGATCTTGAACAAAACTAAGGCCAACACCGATTGCTGAATAAGTAAGCGCTATTGTGCCAAATGTATTTGCCATTCGTGCTCCGTTTCGAGTGACATAGTTTAACAACTGTGTCCGTTTCACTGACAAGAAAGCTTCAAGTTTAGATACTTCTCTTAAACCTAAATATTAATTTTAAAAGATATGTAAATTTTTCTGATGAATATTTCCATATAAACCTTTGTAAGTTCCAAGAGCTCCCCCGAGTCCTGAGCCAACCATGACAGAAGTACCAATCTGCGAAAAAGCTAGCTCAAAGCGTCCTCGGTTTCGAGCACTGCCTTCGGGTACAATGAATTCAGAGGAAAGTTGGTCGGGCAGAGTGAAGGTATTGGTGTACGGTGATTGAATTTGACTAGGCTTCAGATTCCCAAAAGTACCAAGGGAAGAAAGAAATGGGTTGTCAGCACCAGTGTTGTCCATCGTGTCTTGCCGATTATGCTATTTTGCAGAATTCAAGACACTGAATTGAAGCAGATTGCACGATCAAGATGTTCAAGGTCTGGCAGCCGCGGCGTAAATAAACGTGGGCGCATGCATGCTAACTGTCCTGTTCACAGATGACATACCTCTCGTTCATTCATTATAAAACCACAATATAATCCATTTTTCGCTGTCGTAATCTTGCGAAAAATGCGCAATTCAAATAATAAATGAATTAAATAAGTTTCAATGTTAAATTCTACTAATTCAACAATTTATTATAAAACAATTACAACAAAAAGTAAAAAATATATTATTTTCGAGTTGACCCCTTGATTTGTTTCTGTTCTTACCGTCGAGACGTCTTTTATCAATACAATATGGTTCAAATTAAAAAAAACAAAGCCCACCGTGCCAGTCGAACATTTCAGTTTCGGATCGTTGTAGAAAAGAGATGACAAGATCAATCACCAGAATAAACTGATAGACATCTTGAAAGAACCTTAAAACTTTTGCTCAAAGCCCAGTACAATTAAAGAGCAACTTTCTCATCCTTGCTGTAGCCTTGTTCAAAGTCATAAAAGATTCAACTAGCATAAAGAATAGTTTGCCGCTTGCAACTTGTAGAAGCTGGATCACAATGGCAGGCTCGTCGGGTTCAATTCGCACAATAAATAATTTGTTGAGATCATTCTCACCAACTAATTTCTCAGTGTCACATATGCTTGATGGCACTCCACGCTCCACTCAAAGCACTTCTAGTTCTTCAGCTTAAATAAAGGTGCCACAATGTGTGCGTAGCGAACCACACACATCTGGTAGTGACCGGTAAAACAAAGAAACGCGTGCAACTGTTCCATATCGCTTGAAGGGGGGTAACTCTTCTTCACCTGTGGCGATATATTTTCTGAGCAAAAGTGATATCCAAATACATAAATTGTGGTGCCACGCGTATAATGACTATTGCGCTGTAAGTTCATCATTTTAAGGCTTTATTTACATACTGGATATGGGTATCAATTGTACAATTGCCTTTCGAAACTTGCAATTCAGAAGCAGAATTCTTTTGTTTCATGACAAAAATCAATATATCATCAATGGCATAGTTCTTCAGTGCCTTGTTCACTCTCTTTTGGTAAGCAGAGAATGAAGAGCGAACTCCAAACGGAATATACTTAAACTTGCAAGTTTCAATTGTACGTTCCACATTGAATCATAAATGGAAACTTATCTCCTGGTTCGAGTGGAATGCATTTTCTCCAATGTCATCCCGGCATACTCATTAAAGTTCGATGTGATGCGATGCATAAGCCAGGCACAAGCATGTTCAATGTGGGGATTGGCAGCAACGTTCGCGGGGACACCTTGTACAGCTTGCGATAATCCACATATAGCTTTACGGATAAATTACTTGTCGGTTCACCCATTGGTACTTCAAGTTTCCGTAAACAATATCGAAAATATTAGTTTTTTTTCAATGTTTTGTTTGATATTATTTGATGTCACAAAATAAACAATTGTGTTTACTCGCTTCAGACTGTTCTCAAGAAAACTTTTCTCGAAAAATTCCCGGGAACTTATTGTCAAAGAATATAGCTGTGTATACAGTCTGCCTTCAAACTCATGAAAAGTCAGTGGTCATTGTCGTTAAGGTACAGTGAAAGTTCTAA